>OY992886.1:4206274-4506274 GCA_963921405.1 Cepaea hortensis | reverse complement strand
GTTTATGTTTACAACATTCATGTGACAATGTTTTTTATTTCTGTGTGAATGTATCATGCACTATGCACTATTTATGAACGAAAGATGAGTGATTGAAAGGGCCGAATATAAGACGGGCCTGCGTGCCCAATTTGTTACCCTTTGAAAATAAAGTTCGTTCGTTCGTTAGTTCGTTCGTTCGTTCGTTCGATCTGTCTGTCTGTCTGTCTGTCTGTCTGTCTGTCTGTCTGTCTGTCTGTCTGTCTGTCTGTCTGTCTGTCTGTCTGTCTGTCTGTCTGTCTGTCTGTCTGTCTGTCTGTCTGTGACTCATTTCATTCCAAATGAGAATCAATTCAATTTTACAACCTCCTTTCACTTTCATGATCTTACAAACTATCACTTCAACTCTTTCTGGTCTCACTCTTTGTCAGTCTGTCTCACTCTCTATTTATCACTCTCACTCTTTCTATCACCCTCACTCTTCTCTCTGCCACTCTATGTCACTGTCTCTCCCACTCTCATTCATTCTCGCTTTCTCTATCTCTCTTATTCACTCTCAGTCTCTCGCTCTTTCTCATCGTCCTCTCTCTCTCTCTCTCTCTCTCTCTCTCTCTTCTCTCTCTCTCTCTCTCTCTCTCTCTCTCTCTCTCTCTCTCTCTCTCACTTAATCTCTTTAACTATATGCCACTTTCTCTGTCATTCTCTCTCATGTTCTCACTTTCTTCCTCCCGGGCTCTTTTACACTCCAGGATCAACCTTTCACACACACTCCTACATCTCTCATTTTCTCTCTCTCTCTTTCTCTCTCACTCTGTCACTCTCTCACGCAATTTGTGTTATTCTCTCTCTCTCTGTCTCTCTCCCTCTCTTCTCTCTCTTTCTCTCTCTCCATCTCACTTTCTCTTCGTCTTGTTCTTGTCGTCTCTCTCTCTCTCTGTCTCACTCTCTCTCTATCTTTAGCTTTTCTTCTCACAAACACTCTCGTCTTCTCTCTCTCTCTATCTCTCTCTCTCTCTCTCTCTCTCTCTCTCTCTCTCTTTATGTCACCCTTTCACTCTCTCCTCTGTTCCTCTTCCATTCCCTCTATATATCTCTGCCCCCCCCCCCTCACACCATAATTGATTAACTTCACACAACTACCCTCAAGTAAAACATAAATAGTCTCAAACAATCAACACCATTGACCACTTCCCAGCTCACTACCAGCCTTTAATCCCTCCATTGTCCGTGCATTTTCCCCCCGAGTCTGGTTTTTCTGTCCATGTTTTATGCTGTCTTTTGTTTCACACAGTTTTACAATAACAACTGTATCGATTACCCATACTGCAAATGGCCATATCGAACCGGCTTCACATTTCGTCAGTTTTCAAAAAGAAAATACTTTAATCATGAATCGATCAGGCCACACGGATTAAAGTGGTCCATATCGTTTATGGCTGGTTTGGCTTCCCTATTTCCAATCTCACAATAATTTGATGCAACTGATGCGCAATTTGTGCTAAGTTCGTGTAGCCACCAAACAAATAGAACAGACGGACATGTCACGCCAATAGATAATATTGCAGACAGATGCATATAAATTATGTTAATATCTTGACTGATTCATTACGAACAGCGTGTATTGTTCAAGAAAAAGTAGACGTAGACAAGGCAATGCTGAGGTGAAATAGAATTATGAATCTACGGACAACACCAGCAGATGGGTGAAGTTAGACGTAGATAGATGAAATGAAGATGTAAAACAGAATTATGAACCTACGGACAACACCAGCAAACGGGTGAAGATAGACGTAGAAATCGCGATGAAGAGGTGAAACATAATTAAGAGCCTACCTTACGACACCAGCAGACAGGTTCCGGTAAGATAGAGATGGGGTGGGTCCGGAGACGGTGCATGTTGTCTCTGCAGCGGTCTCGGCTAACAAAGATTAGTTTCACCTTCGTGCCAGGGCATGCGGGTGTACGAGGAAATGAGCAGACTGACAAGCGTGCAGGTAAGGCTACTATGGAAGGTGTACGAGCCATGGACCAGGCTGATATACTGAATGCTCTACGAGAAGTAAGTCGTTTGCAAGAACCAAGTGATGACTGTAAATCTACAACCATGGCCTGACTGCGAGAACAGCAAGTGAAAAGAGGTGTGGCCAAACAAAAACACCATGCAGGAAGCCAAAGAAGATTAATAAACAAACATAAAACTGGCGTCGTGAGCCGCTACACGCTGCGGGATTTACTGAGAAGGGGATCCGAGCACTTATGGACTGAATGGGTCGATATCGAATGAGGATGATCTGTCAACTAACTGACTAAGTAAGATTGTTGAGAATATGTATCTCACTTGTGGCAACATTTGAATGTGAGTGACGGACCAGTCGCAATCATTGAAGAAGACAATTGGCGCTCTTGGACTGAAATGTTACAGCTACATCTTTAGAACGCTCTGGAGTAAAGGATTTAACAGGCGAGAGCATCGGCTTCATTGCACGGGGGTTTTCCCCAAATGGCTCGGTCTCTTTCCACACGGCGGCCTGTTGGAAGCGTCGCACAAAGCAAACTTCGAAGCTGCAGCGGCGACGCGCAGGAGTCCTCCAGAAAATCGCACTCGTGAACCGGATGATGTAGCGTGGAATTGAACGTACAGCCTTCGGAACGCGATGCAGCAGTGGTAACTACTACACCATGGGGACTAATGTCGTGGACTAACGAGGATGGAACACACTGTAGGGTTCCAAATGTGAACATCCACGAAAACTGGCTCTTAAGCAGCACCCCGACATGTCCCAGCCACTGATCTACTTTGGCCATTTGATACGTCATAGGAGTTTGGAGATAAGTGAGATGGAAAGCGTGGTTCAAGGAATAAGTGGCGGGTTGTACCAGCACGAGAATGGACACGAGACATTGAAGACGCGTTGATATGAACATGTAGGAGACAGGAGAACTAAAGACAAGTATGGAGAATCTTATTGGTGGGCCGTGGTGAGAGCGCTGCTCTGCGATGAACCCGAAACTCATTCATTCATTCATTCATTCATTCATTCATTCATTCATTCCTTCAGTAGCATGTCCTTTGCAAAACCTCCCTCCCATAACGTTCCGGAAAACCTCTCGGTCATAAGCAAGATGACCCGCATCTGATACACCCATCTGGAGATCATCAGCCACATCCTGCACCCATCTTCTCTTTGGACTTCTCTTCCTCTCTTCCGGGCATATACACCTCCATTTGTGTTGAACCAGAAGTAGGATAAACAAATACAATTAATGCCTATTGCTTGTTTGGAATAGTGAATACACCTCAAAGGGAACTAGCGGGTATGTTGACGGGTGGACAGTTTACTGCCCTGTGTTCTTCTCGAGATATAATTCATTAATAATGTACGGACCATGATGTGGCAACCACGGAGCATACACTAAACAAAACCTCTGTCCACTTCCACACAGGGCGTGATATCAACACGTATTTATGTTTTGTTGTTTCTAACCAGGATCTGAATATAGCTCTTTGTCTCATGTGGTATACTTTGGACGGTGATTCTCCCAGCCAGTCGATAGTCTAGACTAATCCTGCATGAATATAAACTTGTAACCACAGAATGCACAATCTGGAACTTGATACACCCGAACGACCTATTACCAGGACGAATCGGAGACATATTTTCCTTTAATTTCCGGTTCAAATCCACCATCTTTGATTCCAGCTCAATAAAGAAAATGGCGGCTGGTACGCACGGAAACATGGCGGCTTTATGGCCGCGGTTATCGGAATGTTTAGAGATGGGTGAATTTGATAAGCTTGAGGGACTACATATGGAACTGAACGTTGGCGATCATGAAATCCTGGGCATTTTCAGCCGCCGCTAAGTGTGGTAATTTATGTGAGTGTTGGTTGTATATAGTTCTTGGTTATTGTAGCCGATTTCCGTAGACTATGAAACCTGGTATGTTCTTCGTTGTGGAGGGATTGTGTTAGGTTTTATCTCCTCTCCTGAACGCCTAATTTTCCTCCTTCACCTTCTCATAGTCCGTCTCCTCTTCTGTTCCTTCGTCTGCCCTGTCTTTTGTTCATTCTTCTACTTATTAATATTTTTCTCCTTTTTCTTCTACTTCTCAAATCTTCTGCCTCGTCCACTAACACCTCCTCCTTCTCCTCCTCTCCCTTGTCTACCACCACCTCCTCCAATACCTCCTCCTCCCGTCCCCCCTCAAAAACAGAAAACAAAAAATGCTGGGGTTGACTGCGATGTCCTGTAAAGGATTTACAACTAACTTTTTGTAAGGGGTGCAAGATCAACTTAATTGCACATAATTTTAACCCACATGGCTCGGTCTCTTTCTAGAAAGCGGCCAATCCTACTGTTTGCGACTTCTGCGTTCACATTTCTCCGTGGATTAATGAACAAACTAGCCACCAAACCTCCAGCCACCTCCACACTTCAACACTAGCCACTCAAAGCCACGGTGATCCCAGCCACCTCCACACTTCAACACTAGCCACTCAAAGCCTCGGTGATCCCAACCATACTTCAACACTAGCCACACAAAGCCCCTATGATCCCAGCAACCTCCACACTTCAACACTAGCCACTCAAAGCCGCGGTGATCCCAGCCACCTCCATACTTCAACAATAGCCACTCAAAGCCACGGTGATCCCATCCACACTTCAACACTAGCCACTCAAAGCCGCGGTGATCCCAGCCACATTTCAACACTAGCCACTCAAAGTCAAGGTGATCCCAGTCACATTTCACAACTAGCCAATCAAAGCCACGGTGATCCCAACCACACTTCAACACTAGCCACTCAAAGCCGCGGTGATCCCAGTCACACTTCAACACTAGCCACTCAAAGCCGCGGTGATCCCAGCCACCTCCACACTTCAACACTAGCCACTCAAAGCCGCGGTGAACCCAGCCACACTTCAACACTAGCCACTAAAAGCCACGGTGATCCCAACTACACTTCAACACTAGCCACTCAAAGTCACTTGTGATCCCAGTCACACTTCAACACTAGCCACTCAAAGCCGCGGTGATCCTAGCAACACTTCAACACTAGCCACTCAAAGCCACGGTGATCCCAGCCACATCCACACTTCAACACTAGCCACTCAAAGCCACGGTGATCCCAACCACACTTCAACACTAGCCACTCAAAGCCGCCTTGAACCCAGCCACCTCCACACTTCAACACTAGCCACTCAAAGCCGCCGTGATCCCAACCACACTTCAACACTAGCCACTCAAAGCCACGGTGATCCCAGCCACCTCCACACTTCAACACTAGCCACTCAAAGCCGCGGTGATCCCAACCACACTTCACTAGCCACTCGAAGCCGCGGTGATCCCAGCCACACTTCAACACTAGCCACTCAAAGCCGCCGTGATCCCAGCCACCTCCACACTTCAACACTAGCCACTCGAAGCCGCGGTGATCCCAGCCACCCCCACACTTCAACACTAGCCACTCAAAGCCGCGGTGATCCCAGCCACCTCCACACTTCAACACTAGCCACTCAAAGCCGCGGTGATCCCAACCACACTTCAACACTAGCCACTCGAAGCCGCGGTGATCCCAACCACACTTCAACACTAGCCACTTAAAGCCCCGGTGATCTCAACCACACTTCAACACTAGCCACTCGAAGCCGCCGTGATCCCTGCCACCTCCACACTTCAACACTAGCCACTCAAAGCCACTGTGATCCCAACCACACTTCAACACTAGCCACTCAAAGCCGCGGTGATCCCAGCCACCTCCACACTTCAACACTAGCCACTCAAAGCCACGGTGAACCCAACCACACTTAAACAGTAGCCACTCAATGCCGCGGTGATTCCAACCACACTTCAACACTAGCCACTCAAAGCCACGGTGAACCCAACCACACTTCAACACTAGCCACTCAAAGCCCCGGTGATCCCAGCCACCTCCACAGTTCAACACTAGCCACTCAAAGCCACGGTGAACCCAACCACACTTCAACACTAGCCACTCAAAGCCGCGGTGATCCCAGCCACCTCCACACTTCAACACTAGCCACTCACAGCCGCGGTGAACCCAACTACACTTCAACACTAGCCACTCAAAGCCCCGGTAATCTCAATCACCTCCACACTTCAACACTAACCACTCAAAGCCCCGGTAATCTCAGTCACCTCCACACTTCAACACTAGCCACTCAAAGCCGCGGTGATCCCAGCCACCTCCACACTTCAACACTAGCAACTCAAAGCCGCGGTGATCCCAGTCACCTCCACACTTCAACACTAGCCACTCAAAGCCGCGGTGAACCCAACCACACTTCAACACTAGCCACTCAAAGCCACGGTGAACCCAACTACACTTCAACACTAGCCACTCAAAGCCACGGTGATCCCAGCCACCTCCACACTTCAACACTAGCCACTCAAAGCCGTGGTGAACCCAACCACACTTCAACACTAGCCACTCAAAGCCACGGTGAACCCAACCACACTTCAACACTAGCCAATCAAAGCCACGGTGATCCCAGCCACCTCCTAACTTCAACACTAGCCACTCAAAGCCGTGGTGAACTCAACTACACTTCAACATTAGCCACTCAAAGCCCCGGTAATCTCAGTCACCTCCACACTTCAACACTAGCCACTCAAAGCCACGGTGATCCCAGCCACCTCCATACTTCAACAATAGCCACTCAAAGCCAAGGTGATCCCATCCATACTTCAACACTAGCCACTCAAAGCCCCGGTGATCCCAGCCACCTCCACACTTCAAAACTAGCCACTCAAAGCCGCCGTGATCCCAACCACACTTCAACACTAGCCACTCAAAGCCGCGGTGATCCCAACCACACTTCAACACTAGCCACTCGAAGCCGCGGTGATCCCAGCCACCTCCACACTCCAACACTAGCCACTCAAAGCCGCGGTGATCCCATCCACCTCCACACTTCAACACTAGCTACTCGAAGCCGCGGTGACCCCAACCACACTTCAACACTAGCCACTCGAAGCCGCGGTGATCCCAGCAACCCCCACACTTCAACACTAGCCACTCAAAGCCGCCGTGATCCCAGCCACCTCCACACTTCAACACTAGCCACTCAAAGCCGCGGTGATCCCAACCACACTTCAACAGTAGCCACTCAATGCCGCGGTGATTCCAACCACACATCAACACTAGCCACTCAAAGCCACGGTGAACCCAACCACACTTCAACACTAGCCACTCAAAGCCACGGTGAACCCAACCACACTTCAACAGTAGCCACTCAATGCCGCGGTGATTCCAACCACACTTCAACACTAGCCACTCAAAGCCACGGTGAACCCAACCACACGTCAACACTAGCCACTCAAAGCCCCGGTGATCCCAGCCACCTCCACAGTTCAACACTAGCCACTCAAAGCCACGGTGAACCCAACCACACTTCAACACTAGCCACTCAAAGCCACGGTGAACCCAACCACACTTCAACACTAGCCAATCAAAGCCACGGTGATCCCAGCCACCTCCACACTTCAACACTAGCCACTCAAAGCCGTGGTGAACTCAACTACACTTCAACATTAGACACTCAAAGCCCCGGTAATCTCAGTCACCTCCACACTTCAACACTAGCCACTCAAAGCCACGGTGATCCCAGCCACCTCCACACTTCAACACTAGCCACTCAAAGCCTCGGTGATCCCAACCATACTTCAACACTAGCCACACAAAGCCCCTATGATCCCAGCAAACTCCACACTTCAACACTAGCCACTCAAAGCCGCGGTGATCCCAGCCACCTCCATACTTCAACAATAGCCACTCAAAGCCACGGTGATCCCATCCACACTTCAACACTAGCCACTCAAAGCCGCGGTGATCCCAGCCACATTTCAACACTAGCCACTCAAAGTCACGGTGATCCCAGTCACATTTCACAACTAGCCAATCAAAGCCACGGTGATCCCAACCACACTTCAACACTAGCCACTCAAAGCCGCGGTGATCCCAGTCACACTTCAACACTAGCCACTCAAAGCCGCGGTGATCCCAGCCACCTCCACACTTCAACACTAGCCACTCAAAGCCGCGGTGAACCCAGCCACACTTCAACACTAGCCACTAAAAGCCACGGTGATCCCAACTACACTTCAACACTAGCCACTCAAAGTCACTTGTGATCCCAGTCACACTTCAACACTAGCCACTCAAAGCCTCGGTGATCCTAGCAACACTTCAACACTAGCCACTCAAAGCCACGGTGATCCCAGCCACATCCACACTTCAACACTAGCCACTCAAAGCCACGGTGATCCCAACCACACTTCAACACTAGCCACTCAAAGCCGCCTTGAACCCAGCCACCTCCACACTTCAACACTAGCCACTCAAAGCCGCCGTGATCCCAACCACACTTCAACACTAGCCACTCAAAGCCACGGTGATCCCAGCCACCTCCACACTTCAACACTAGCCACTCAAAGCCACGGTGATCCCAACCACACTTCACTAGCCACTCGAAGCCGCGGTGATCCCAGCCACACTTCAACACTAGCCACTCAAAGCCGCCGTGATCCCAGCCACCTCCACACTTCAACACTAGCCACTCGAAGCCGCGGTGATCCCAGCCACCCCCACACTTCAACACTAGCCACTCAAAGCCGCGGTGATCCCAGCCACCTCCACACTTCAACACTAGCCACTCAAAGCCGCGGTGATCCCAACCACACTTCAACACTAGCCACTCGAAGCCGCGGTGATCCCAACCACACTTCAACACTGGCCACTTAAAGCCCCGGTGATCTCAACCACACTTCAACACTAGCCACTCGAAGCCGCCGTGATCCCTGCCACCTCCACACTTCAACACTAGCCACTCAAAGCCACTGTGATCCCAACCACACTTCAACACAAGCCACTCAAAGCCGCGGTGATCCCAGCCACCTCCACACTTCAACACTAGCCACTCAAAGCCACGGTGAACCCAACCACACTTAAACAGTAGCCACTCAATGCCGCGGTGATTCCAACCACACTTCAACACTAGCCACTCAAAGCCACGGTGAACCCAACCACACTTCAACACTAGCCACTCAAAGCCCCGGTGATCCCAGCCACCTCCACAGTTCAACACTAGCCACTCAAAGCCACGGTGAACCCAACCACACTTCAACACTAGCCACTCAAAGCCGCGGTGATCCCAGCCACCTCCACACTTCAACACTAGCCACTCACAGCCGCGGTGAACCCAACTACACTTCAACACTAGCCACTCAAAGCCCCGGTAATCTCAATCACCTCCACACTTCAACACTAACCACTCAAAGCCCCGGTAATCTCAGTCACCTCCACACTTCAACACTAGCCACTCAAAGCCGCGGTGATCCCAGCCACCTCCACACTTCAACACTAGCAACTCAAAGCCGCGGTGATCCCAGTCACCTCCACACTTCAACACTAGCCACTCAAAGCCGCGGTGAACCCAACCACACTTCAACACTAGCCACTCAAAGCCACGGTGAACCCAACTACACTTCAACACTAGCCACTCAAAGCCACGGTGATCCCAGCCACCTCCACACTTCAACACTAGCCACTCAAAGCCGTGGTGAACCCAACCACACTTCAACACTAGCCACTCAAAGCCACGGTGAACCCAACCACACTTCAACACTAGCCAATCAAAGCCACGGTGATCCCAGCCACCTCCTAACTTCAACACTAGCCACTCAAAGCCGTGGTGAACTCAACTACACTTCAACATTAGCCACTCAAAGCCCCGGTAATCTCAGTCACCTCCACACTTCAACACTAGCCACTCAAAGCCACGGTGATCCCAGCCACCTCCATACTTCAACAATAGCCACTCAAAGCCAAGGTGATCCCATCCATACTTCAACACTAGCCACTCAAAGCCCCGGTGATCCCAGCCACCTCCACACTTCAAAACTAGCCACTCAAAGCCGCCGTGATCCCAACCACACTTCAACACTAGCCACTCAAAGCCGCGGTGATCCCAACCACACTTCAACACTAGCCACTCGAAGCCGCGGTGATCCCAGCCACCTCCACACTCCAACACTAGCCACTCAAAGCCGCGGTGATCCCATCCACCTCCACACTTCAACACTAGCTACTCGAAGCCGCGGTGACCCCAACCACACTTCAACACTAGCCACTCGAAGCCGCGGTGATCCCAGCCACCCCCACACTTCAACACTAGCCACTCAAAGCCGCCGTGATCCCAGCCACCTCCACACTTCAACACTAGCCACTCAAAGCCGCGGTGATCCCAACCACACTTCAACAGTAGCCACTCAATGCCGCGGTGATTCCAACCACACATCAACACTAGGCACTCAAAGCCACGGTGAACCCAACCACACTTCAACACTAGCCACTCAAAGCCACGGTGAACCCAACCACACTTCAACAGTAGCCACTCAATGCCGCGGTGATTCCAACCACACTTCAACACTAGCCACTCAAAGCCACGGTGAACCCAACCACACGTCAACACTAGCCACTCAAAGCCCCGGTGATCCCAGCCACCTCCACAGTTCAACACTAGCCACTCAAAGCCACGGTGAACCCAACCACACTTCAACACTAGCCACTCAAAGCCACGGTGAACCCAACCACACTTCAACACTAGCCAATCAAAGCCACGGTGATCCCAGCCACCTCCACACTTCAACACTAGCCACTCAAAGCCGTGGTGAACTCAACTACACTTCAACATTAGACACTCAAAGCCCCGGTAATCTCAGTCACCTCCACACTTCAACACTAGCCACTCAAAGCCACGGTGATCCCAGCCACCTCCATACTTCAACAATAGCCACTCAAAGCGAAGGTGATCCCATCCATACTTCAACACTAGCCACTCAAAGCCCCGGTGATCCCAGCCACCTCCACACTTCAAAACTAGCAACTCAAAGCCGCCGTGATCCCAACCACACTTCAACACTAGCCACTCAAAGCCGCGGTGATCCCAACCACACTTCAACACTAGCCACTCGAAGCCGCGGTGATCCCATCCACCTCCACACTTCAACACTAGCTACTCGAAGCCGCGGTGACCCCAACCACACTTCAACACTAGCCACTCGAAGCCGCGGTGATCCCAGCCACCCCCACACTTCAACACTAGCCACTCAAAGCCGCCGTGATCCCAGCCACCTCCACACTTCAACACTAGCCACTCAAAGCCGCGGTGATCCCAACCACACTTCAACAGTAGCCACTCAATGCCGCGGTGATTCCAACCACACATCAACACTAGCCACTCAAAGCCACGGTGAACCCAACCACACTTCAACACTAGCCACTCAAAGCCCCGGTGATCCCAACCACACTTCAACACTAGCCACTCGAAGCCGCGGTGATCCCAGCCACCCCCACACTTCAACACTAGCCACTCAAAGCCGCCGTGATCCCAGCCACCTCCACACTTCAACACTAGCCACTCAAAGCCGCGGTGATCCCAACCACACTTCAACAGTAGCAACTCAATGCCGCGGTGATTCCAACCACACATCAACACTAGCCACTCAAAGCCACGGTGAACCCAACCACACTTCAACACTAGCCACTCAAAGCCACGGTGAACCCAACCACACTTCAACAGTAGCCACTCAATGCCGCGGTGATTCCAACCACACTTCAACACTAGCCACTCAAAGCCACGGTGAACCCAACCACACGTCAACACTAGCCACTCAAAGCCCCGGTGATCCCAGCCACCTCCACAGTTCAACACTAGCCACTCAAAGCCACGGTGAACCCAACCACACTTCAACACTAGCCACTCAAAGCCACGGTGAACCTAACCACACTTCAACACTAGCCAATCAAAGCCACGGTGATCCCAGCCACCTCCACACTTCAACACTAGCCACTCAAAGCCGTGGTGAACTCAACTACACTTCAACATTAGACACTCAAAGCCCCGGTAATCTCAGTCACCTCCACACTTCAACACTAGCCACTCAAAGCCACGGTGATCCCAGCCACCTCCATACTTCAACAATAGCCACTCAAAGCCAAGGTGATCCCATCCACCTCCATACTTCAACAATAGCCACTCAAAGCCAAGGTGATCCCATCCATACTTCAACACTAGCCACTCAAAGCCCCGGTGATCCCAGCCACCTCCACACTTCAAAACTAGCCACTCAAAGCCGCCGTGATCCCAACCACACTTCAACACTAGCCACTCAAAGCCGCGGTGATCCCAACCACACTTCAACACTAGCCACTCGAAGCCGCGGTGATCCCATCCACCTCCACACTTCAACACTAGCTACTCGAAGCCGCGGTGACCCCAACCACACTTCAACACTAGCCACTCGAAGCCGCGGTGATCCCAGCCACCCCCACACTTCAACACTAGCCACTCAAAGCCGCCGTGATCCCAGCCACCTCCACACTTCAACACTAGCCACTCAAAGCCGCGGTGATCCCAACCACACTTCAACAGTAGCCACTCAATGCCGCGGTGATTCCAACCACACATCAACACTAGCCACTCAAAGCCACGGTGAACCCAACCACACTTCAACACTAGCCACTCAAAGCCCCGGTGATCCCAGCCACCTCCACAATTCAACACTAGCCACTCAAAGCCCCGGTGATCCCAGCCACCTCCACACTTCAACACTAGCCACCCAAAGCCGCCGTGATCCCAGCCACCTCCACACTTCAACACTAGCCACCCAAAGCCCCGGTGATCCCAGCCACCTCCACACTTCAACACTAGCCACTCAAAGCCCCGGTGATCCCAGCCACCTCCACACTTCAACACTAGCCACTCAAAGCCCCGGTGATCCCAGCCACCTCCACACTTCAACACTAGCCACTCAAAGCCCCGGTGATCCCAGCCACCTCCACACTTCAACACTAGCCACTCAAAGCCGCGGTGATCCCAGCCACCTCCACACTTCAACACTAGCCACCCAAAGCCGCGGTGATCCCAACCACACTTCAACACTAGCCACTCAAAGCCACGGTGAACCCAACCACACTTCAACACTAGCCACTCAAAGCCGCGGTGATCCCAGCCACCTCCACACTTCAACACTAGCCACTCAAAGCCGCGGTGAACCCAACTACACTTCAACACTAGCCACTCAAAGTCACGGTGATCCCAGCCACCTCCACACTTCAACACTAGCCACTCAAAGCCGCGGTGATCCCAACCACACTTCAACAGTAGCCACTCAATGCCGCGATGATTCCAACCACACATCAACACTAGCCACTCAAAGCCACGGTGAACCCAACCACACTTCAACACTAGCCACTCAAAGCCGCGGTGAACCCAACTAAACTTCAACACTAGCCACTCAAAGTCACGGTGATCCCAGCCACCTCCACACTTCAACACTAGCCACTCAAAGCCGCGGTGATCCCAACCACACTTCAACAGTAGCCACTCAATGCCGCGATGATTCCAACCACACATCAACACTAGCCACTCAAAGCCACGGTGAACCCAACCACACTTCAACACTAGCCACTCAAAGCCGCGGTGATCCCAGCCACCTCCACACTTCAACACTAGCCACTCAAAGCCGCGGTGAACCCAACTACACTTCAACACTAGCCACTCAAAGCCGCGGTGATCCCAGCCACCTCCACACTTCAACACTAGCCACTCAAAGCCGCGGTGAACCCAACTACACTTCAACACTAGCCACTCAAAGCCGCGGTGATCCCAGCCACCTCCACACTTCAACACTAGCCACCCAAAGCCCCGGTGATCCCAGCCACCTCCACACTTCAACACTAGCCACCCAAAGCCCCGGTGATCCCAGCCACCTCCACACTTCAACACTAGCCACCCAAAGCCCCGGTGATCCCAGCCACCTCCACACTTCAACACTAGCCACCCAAAGCCCCGGTGATCCCAGCCACCTCCACACTTCAACACTAGCCACTCAAAGCCCCGGTGATCCCAGCCACCTCCACACTTCAACACTAGCCACTCAAAGCCCCGGTGATCCCAGCCACCTCCACACTTCAACACTAGCCACTAAAAGCCGCGGTGATCCCAGCCACCTCCACACTTCAACACTAGCCACCCAAAGCCGCGGTGATCCCAACCACACTTCAACACTAGCCACTCAAAGCCACGGTGAACCCAACCACACTTCAACACTAGCCACTCAAAGCCGCGGTGATCCCAGCCACCTCCACACTTCAACACTAGCCACTCAAAGCCGCGGTGAACCCAACCACACTTCAACACTAGCCACTCAAAGCCGCGGTGATCCCAGCCACCTCCACACTTCAACACTAGCCACTCAATGCCGCGATGATCCCAACCACACTTCAACACTAGCCACTCAAAGCCACGGTGATCCCAGCCACCTCCACACTTCAACACTAGCCACTCAAAGCCGCGGTGATCCCAGCCACCTCCACACTTCAACACTAGCCACTCAAAGCCGCGGTGAACCCAACTACACTTCAACACTAGCCACTCAAAGCCGCGGTGATCCCAGCCACCTCCACACTTCAACACTAGCCACTCAAAGCCGCGGTGAACCCAACCACACTTCAACACTAGCCACTCAAAGCCGCGGTGATCCCAGCCACCTCCACACTTCAACACTAGCCACTCAATGCCGCGATGATCCCAACCACACTTCAACACTAGCCACTCAAAGCCACGGTGATCCCAGCCACCTCCACACTTCAACACTAGCCACTCAAAGCCATGGTGATCCCAGCCACCTCCACACTTCAACACTAGCCACTCAAAGCCACGGTGATCCCAGCCACCTCCACATTTCAACACTAGCCACTCAAAGCCCCGGTGATCCCAACCACACTTCAACACTAGCCATTCAAAGTCACGGTTATCCCAGTCACACTTCAACACTAGCCACTCAAAGCCACGGTGATCCCAACCACACTTCAACACTAGCCACTCAAAGCCGCAGTGATCCCAGCCACCTCCATACTTCAACACTAGCCACTCAAAGCCACGGTGAACCCAACCACACTTCAACATTAGCCACTCAAAGCCGCGGTGATCCCAGCCACCTCCACACTTCAACACTAGCCACTCAAAGCCGTGGTGAACCCAACTACACTTCAAAACTAGCCACTCAAAGCCGCGGTGATCCCAGCCACCTCCACACTTCAACACTAGCCACTCAAAGCCACGGTGATCTCAGCCACCTCCATACTTCAACAATAGCCACTCAAAGCCACGGTGATCTCATCCATACTTCAACACTAGCCACTCAAAGCCCCGGTGATCCCAGCCACACCCACACTTCAACACTAGCCACTCAAAGCCACGGTGATCTCAGTCACCTCCACACTTCAACACTAGCCACTCAAAGCCACGGTGATCTCAGCCACCTCCACACTTCAACACTAGCCACTCAAAGCCACGGTGATCTCAGCCACCTCCACACTTCAACAGTAGCCACTCAAAGCCGCAGTGATCCCAGCCACATTTCAACACTAGCCACTCAAAGCCACGGTGATCCCAACCACACTTCAACACTAGCCACTCAAAGTCACGGTGATCCCAGTCACACTTCAACACTAGCCACTCAAAGCCACGGTGATCCCAACCACACTTCAACACTAGCCACTCAAAGCCACGGTGATCCCAACCACACTTCAACACTAGCCACTCAAAGCCACGGTGATCCCAACCACACTTCAACACTAGCCACTCAAAGTCACGGTGATCCCAGTCACACTTCAACACTAGCCACTCAAAGCCACGGTGAACCCAACTACACTTCATCACTAGCCACTCAAAGCCGCGGTGATCCCAGCCACCTCCACACTTCAATACTAGCCACTCAAAGCCGTGGTGAACCCAACCACACTTCATCACTAGCCACTCAAAGCCGCGTTGATCCCAAACACACTTCAACACTAGCCACTCAAAGCCGCTGTGATCCCAACCACACTTCAACACTAGCCACTCAAAGCGGCGGTGATCCCAGCCACCTCGACACTTCAACACTAGCCACTCAATGCCGCGTTGATCCCAAACACACTTCAACGCTAGCCACTCAAAGCCGCGGTGATCCCAGCCACCTCTACACTTCAACACTAGCCACTGAAAGCCGCGGTGATCTCAGTCACCTCCACACTTCAACACTAGCCACTCAAAGCCGCGGTGAACCCAACTACACTTTAACACTAGCCACTCAAAGCCACGGTGAACCCAACTACACTTCAACACTAGCCACTCAAAGCCACGGTGAACCCAGCCACCTCCACACTTCAACACTTGCCACTCAAAGCCGCGGTGAACCCAACTACACTTCAACACTAGCCACTCAAAGCCACGGTGAACCCAGCCACCTCCACACTTCAACACTAGCCACTCAAAGCCACGGTGAACCCAACTACACTTCAACACTAGCCACTCATAGCCGCGGTGATCCCAGCCACCTCCACACTTCAACACTAGCCACTCAAAGCCGTGGTGATCCCACCCACACTTCAACACTAGCCACTCAAAGCGGCGGTGAACCCAACTACAATTCAAACTAGCCACTCAAAGCCCCGGTGATATCAGTCACCTCCACACTTCAACACTAGCCACTGAAAGCCGCGGTGAACCCATCCACACTTCAACACTAGCCACTCAAAGCCACGGTGATCTCAGTCACCTCCACACTTCAACACTAGCCACTCAAAGCCGCGGTGAACCTAACTACACTTCAACACTAGCCACTCAAAGCCGCGGTGAACCCAGCCACCTCCACACTTCAACACTAGCCACTCAAAGCCGCGGTGATCCCAACCACACTTCAACACTAGCCACTCGAAGCCGCGGTGATCCCAGCCACCCCCACACTTCAACACTAGCCACTCAAAGCCGCCGTGATCCCAGCCACCTCCACACTCCAACACTAGCCACTCAAAGCCGCGGTGATCCCATCCACCTCCACACTTCAACACTAGCTACTCGAAGCCGCGGTGACCCCAACCACACTTCAACACTAGCCACTCGAAGCCGCGGTGATCCCAGCCACCCCCACACTTCAACACTAGCCACTCAAAGCCGCCGTGATCCCAGCCACCTCCACACTTCAACACTAGCCACTCAAAGCCGCGGTGATCCCAACCACACTTCAACAGTAGCCACTCAATGCCGCGGTGATTCCAACCACACATCAACACTAGCCACTCAAAGCCACGGTGAACCCAACCACACTTCAACACTAGCCACTCAAAGCCACGGTGAACCCAACCACACTTCAACAGTAGCCACTCAATGCCGCGGTGATTCCAACCACACTTCAACACTAGCCACTCAAAGCCACGGTGAACCCAACCACACGTCAACACTAGCCACTCAAAGCCCCGGTGATCCCAGCCACCTCCACAGTTCAACACTAGCCACTCAAAGCCACGGTGAACCCAACCACACTTCAACACTAGCCACTCAAAGCCACGGTGAACCCAACCACACTTCAACACTAGCCAATCAAAGCCACGGTGATCCCAGCCACCTCCACACTTCAACACTAGCCACTCAAAGCCGTGGTGAACTCAACTACACTTCAACATTAGACACTCAAAGCCCCGGTAATCTCAGTCACCTCCACACTTCAACACTAGCCACTCAAAGCCACGGTGATCCCAGCCACCTCCATACTTCAACAATAGCCACTCAAAGCCAAGGTGATCCCATCCATACTTCAACACTAGCCACTCGAAGCCCCGGTGATCCCAGCCACCTCCACACTTCAAAACTAGCCACTCAAAGCCGCCGTGATCCCAACCACACTTCAACACTAGCCACTCAAAGCCGCGGTGATCCCAACCACACTTCAACACTAGCCACTCGAAGCCGCGGTGATCCCATCCACCTCCACACTTCAACACTAGCTACTCGAAGCCGCGGTGACCCCAACCACACTTCAACACTAGCCACTCGAAGCCGCGTGATCCCAGCCACCCCCACACTTCAACACTAGCCACTCAAAGCCGCCGTGATCCCAGCCACCTCCACACTTCAACACTAGCCACTCAAAGCCGCGGTGATCCCAACCACACTTCAACAGTAGCCACTCAATGCCGCGGTGATTCCAACCACACATCAACACTAGCCACTCAAAGCCACGGTGAACCCAACCACACTTCAACACTAGCCACTCAAAGCCCCGGTGATCCCAACCACACTTCAACACTAGCCACTCGAAGCCGCGGTGATCCCAGCCACCCCCACACTTCAACCACTCAAAGCCGCCGTGATCCCAGCCACCTCCACACTTCAACACTAGCCACTCAAAGCCGCGGTGATCCCAACCACACTTCAACAGTAGCCACTCAATGCCGCGGTGATTCCAACCACACATCAACACTAGCCACTCAAAGCCACGGTGAACCCAACCACACTTCAACACTAGCCACTCAAAGCCACGGTGAACCCAACCACACTTCAACAGTAGCCACTCAATGCCGCGGTGATTCCAACCACACTTCAACACTAGCCACTCAAAGCCACGGTGAACCCAACCACACGTCAACACTAGCCACTCAAAGCCCCGGTGATCCCAGCCACCTCCACAGTTCAACACTTGCCACTCAAAGCCACGGTGAACCCAACCACACTTCAACACTAGCCACTCAAAGCCACGGTGAACCCAACCACACTTCAACACTAGCCAATCAAAGCCACGGTGATCCCAGCCACCTCCACACTTCAACACTAGCCACTCAAAGCCGTGGTGAACTCAACTACACTTCAACATTAGACACTCAAAGCCCCGGTAATCTCAGTCACCTCCACACTTCAACACTAGCCACTCAAAGCCACGGTGATCCCAGCCACCTCCATACTTCAACAATAGCCACTCAAAGCCAAGGTGATCCCATCCATACTTCAACATTAGACACTCAAAGCCCCGGTAATCTCAGTCACCTCCACACTTCAAAACTAGCCACTCAAAGCCGCCGTGATCCCAACCACACTTCAACACTAGCCACTCAAAGCCGCGGTGATCCCAACCACACTTCAACACTAGCCACTTGAAGCCGCGGTGATCCCATCCACCTCCACACTTCAACACTAGCTACTCGAAGCCGCGGTGACCCCAACAACACTTCAACACTAGCCACTCGAAGCCGCGGTGATCCCAGCCACCCCCACACTTCAACACTAGCCACTCAAAGCCGCCGTGATCCCAGCCACCTCCACACTTCAACACTAGCCACTCAAAGCCGCGGTGATCCCAACCACACTTCAACAGTAGCCACTCAATGCCGCGGTGATTCCAACCACACATCAACACTAGCCACTCAAAGCCACGGTGAACCCAACCACACTTCAACACTAGCCACTCAAAGCCCCGGTGATCCCAGCCACCTCCACAATTCAACACTAGCCACTCAAAGCCCCGGTGATCCCAGCCACCTCCACACTTCAACACTAGCCACCCAAAGCCGCCGTGATCCCAGCCACCTCCACACTTCAACACTAGCCACCCAAAGCCACGGTGATCCCAGCCACCTCCACACTTCAACACTAGCCACTCAAAGCCCCGGTGATCCCAGCCACCTCCACACTTCAACACTAGCCACTCAAAGCCCCGGTGATCCCAGCCACCTCCACACTTCAACACTAGCCACTCAAAGCCCCGGTGATCCCAGCCACCTCCACACTTCAACACTAGCCACTCAAAGCCGCGGTGATCCCAGCCACCTCCACACTTCAACACTAGCCACCCAAAGCCGCGGTGATCCCAACCACACTTCAACACTAGCCACTCAAAGCCACGGTGAACCCAACCACACTTCAACACTAGCCACTCAAAGCCGCGGTGATCCCAGCCACCTCCACACTTCAACACTAGCCACTCAAAGCCGCGGTGAACCCAACTACACTTCAACACTAGCCACTCAAAGTCACGGTGATCCCAGCCACCTCCACACTTCAACACTAGCCACTCAAATCCGCGGTGATCCCAACCACACTTCAACAGTAGCCACTCAATGCCGCGATGATTCCAACCACACATCAACACTAGCCACTCAAAGCCACGGTGAACCCAACCACACTTCAACACTAGCCACTCAAAGCCGCGGTGATCCCAGCCATCTCCACACTTCAACACTAGCCACTCAAAGCCGCGGTGATTCCAACCACACATCAACACTAGCCACTCAAAGCCACGGTGAACCCAACCACACTTCAACACTAGCCACTCAAAGCCGCGGTGATCCCAGCCACCTCCACACTTCAACACTAGCCACCCAAAGCCCCGGTGATCCCAGCCACCTCCACACTTCAACACTAGCCACCCAAAGCCCCGGTGATCCCAGCCACCTCCACACTTCAACACTAGCCACCCAAAGCCCCGGTGATCCCAGCCACCTCCACACTTCAACACTAGCCACCCAAAGCCCCGGTGATCCCAGCCACCTCCACACTTCAACACTAGCCACTCAAAGCCCCGGTGATCCCAGCCACCTCCACACTTCAACACTAGCCACTCAAAGCCCCGGTGATCCCAGCCACCTCCACACTTCAACACTAGCCACTAAAAGCCGCGGTGATCCCAGCCACCTCCACACTTCAACACTAGCCACCCAAAGCCGCGGTGATCCCAACCAAACTTCAACACTAGCCACTCAAAGCCACGGTGAACCCAACCACACTTCAACACTAGCCACTCAAAGCCGCGGTGATCCCAGCCACCTCCACACTTCAACACTAGCCACTCAAAGCCGCGGTGAACCCAACCACACTTCAACACTAGCCACTCAAAGCCGCGGTGATCCCAGCCACCTCCACACTTCAACACTAGCCACTCAAAGCCGCGGTGAACCCAACCACACTTCAACACTAGCCACTAAAAGCCGCGGTGATCCCAGCCACCTCCACACTTCAACACTAGCCACCCAAAGCCGCGGTGATCCCAACCACACTTCAACACTAGCCACTCAAAGCCACGGTGAACCCAACCACACTTCAACACTAGCCACTCAAAGCCGCGGTGATCCCAGCCACCTCCACACTTCAACACTAGCCACTCAAAGCCGCGGTGAACCCAACCACACTTCAACACTAGCCACTCAAAGCCGCGGTGATCCCAGCCACCTCCACACTTCAACACTAGCCACTCAATGCCGCGATGATCCCAACCACACTTCAACACTAGCCACTCAAAGCCACGGTGATCCCAGCCACCTCCACACTTCAACACTAGCCACTCAAAGCCGCGGTGATCCCAGCCACCTCCACACTTCAACACTAGCCACTCAAAGCCGCGGTGAACCCAACTACACTTCAACACTAGCCACTCAAAGCCGCGGTGATCCCAGCCACTCTTCAACACTAGCCACTCAAAGCCACGGTGATCCCAGCCACCTCCACACTTCAACACTAGCCACTCAAAGCCACGGTGATCCCAGCCACCTCCACACTTCAACACTAGCCACTCAAAGCCACTGTGATCCCAGCCACCTCCACACTTCAACACTAGCCACTCAAAGCCACGGTGATCCCAGCCACCTCCACATTTCAACACTAGCCACTCAAAGCCCCGGTGATCCCAACCACACTTCAACACTAGCCATTCAAAGTCACGGTTATCCCAGTCACACTTCAACACTAGCCACTCAAAGCCACGGTGATCCCAACCACACTTCAACACTAGCCACTCAAAGCCGCGGTGATCCCAGCCACCTCCATACTTCAACACTAGCCACTCAAAGCCACGGTGAACCCAACCACACTTCAACACTAGCCACTCAAAGCCGCGGTGATCCCAGCCACCTCCACACTTCAACACTAGCCACTCAAAGCCGTGGTGAACCCAACTACACTTCAACACTAGCCACTCAAAGCCGCGGTGATCCCAGCCACCTCCACACTTCAACACTAGCCACTCAAAGCCACGGTGATTTCAGCCACCTCCATACTTCAACAATAGCCACTCAAAGCCACGGTGATCTCATCCATACTTCAACACTAGCCACTCAAAGCCCCGGTGATCCCACCCACACCCACACTTCAACACTAGCCACTCAAAGCCACGGTGATCTCAGTCACCTCCACACTTCAACACTAGCCACTCAAAGCCACGGTGATCTCAGCCACCTCCACACTTCAACACTAGCCACTCAAAGCCACGGTGATCTCAGCCACCTCCACACTTCAACAGTAGCCACTCAAAGCCGCGGTGATCCCAGCCACATTTCAACACTAGCCACTCAAAGCCACGGTGATCCCAACCACACTTCAACACTAGCCACTCAAAGTCACGGTGATCCCAGTCACACTTCAACACTAGCCACTCAAAGCCACGGTGATCCCAACCACACTTCAACACTAGCCACTCAAAGCCACGGTGATCCCAACCACACTTCAACACTAGCCACTCAAAGCCACGGTGATCCCAACCACACTTCAACACTAGCCACTCAAAGTCACGGTGATCCCAGTCACACTTCAACACTAGCCACTCAAAGCCACGGTGAACCCAACTACACTTCATCACTAGCCACTCAAAGCCGCGGTGATCCCAGCCACCTCCACACTTCAACACTAGCCACTCAAAGCCGTGTTGAACCCAACCACACTTCATCACTAGCCACTCAAAGCCGCGTTGATCCCAAACACACTTCAACACTAGCCACTCAAAGCCGCTGTGATCCCAACCACACTTCAACACTAGCCACTCAAAGCGGCGGTGATCCCAGCCACCTCGACACTTCAACACTAGCCACTCAATGCCGCGTTGATCCCAAACACACTTCAACGCTAGCCACTCAAAGCCGCGGTGATCCCAGCCACCTCTACACTTCAACACTAGCCACTGAAAGCCGCGGTGATCTCAGTCACCTCCACACTTCAACACTAGCCACTCAAAGCCGCGGTGAACCCAACTACACTTTAACACTAGCCACTCAAAGCCACGGTGAACCCAACTACACTTCAACACTAGCCACTCAAAGCCACGGTGAACCCAGCCACCTCCACACTTCAACACTTGCCACTCAAAGCCGCGGTGAACCCAACTACACTTCAACACTAGCCACTCAAAGCCACGGTGAACCCAGCCACCTCCACACTTCAACACTAGCCACTCAAAGCCACGTTGAACCCAACTACACTTCAACACTAGCCACTCAAAGCCGTGGTGATCCCACCCACACTTCAACACTAGCCACTCAAAGCCGCGGTGAACCCAACTACAATTCAAACTAGCCACTCAAAGTCCCGGTGATATCAGTCACCTCCACACTTCAACACTAGCCACTCAAAGCCACGGTGATCTCAGTCACCTCCACACTTCAACACTAGCCACTCAAAGCCGCGGTGAACCTAACTACACTTCAACACTAGCCACTCAAAGCCGCGGTGAACCCAGCCACCTCCACACTTCAACACTAGCCACTCAAAGCCGCGGTGATCTCAGTCACCTCCACGCTTCAACAGTAGCCACCCAAAGCCGCGGTGAACCTAACTACACTTCAACACTAGCCACTCAAAGCCGCGGTGAACCCAGCCACCTCCACACTTCAACACTAGCCACTCAAAGCCGCGGTGATCCCAACCACACTTCAACACTAGACACTCATAGCCGCGGTGATCCCACCCACCTCCACACTTCAACACTAGCCACTCAAAGCCACGGTGATCCCAGCCACACTTCAACACTAGCCACTCAAAGCCGCGGTGATCTCAGTCACCTCCACACTTCAACACTAGCCACTCAAAGCCGCTGTGATCTCAGTCACCTCCACACTTCAACACTAGCCACTCAAAGCCGCGGTGATCTCAGTCACCTCCACACTTCAACACTAGCCACTCAAAGCCGCGGTGATCTCAGTAACCTCCACACTTCAACACTAGCCACTCAAAGCCACGGTGAACCCAACTACACTTCAACACTAGCCACTCAAAGCCGCGGTGATCTCAGTCACCTCCACACTTCAACACTAGCCACTCAAAACCACGGTGATCCCAGCCACACTTCAACACTAGCCACTCAAAGCCGCGGTGATCCAAGCCACCTCCACACTTCAACACTAGCCATTCAAAGCCGCGGTGAACCCAACTACACTTCAACACTAGCCACTCAAAGCCCCGGTGATCTCAGTCACCTCCACACTTCAACACTAGCCACTCAAAGCCGCGGTGAACCTAACCACACCTCAACACTAGCCACTCAAAGCCACGGTGATCTCAGTCACCTCCACACTTCAACACTAGCCACTCAAAGCCGCGGTGAACCCAATTACACTTCAACACTAGCCACTCAAAGCCGCGGTGAACCCAGCCACCTCCACACTTCAACACTAGCCTCTCAAAGCCGCGGTGATCTCAGTCACCTCCACACTTCAACACTAGCCACTTAAAGCCGCGGTGATCTCAGTCACCTCCACACTTTAACACTAGCCACTCAAAGCCGCGGCGATCTCAGTCACCTCCAGACTTCAACACTAGCCACTCAAAGCCGCGGTGATCTCAGCCACCTCCACACTTCAACACTAGCCACTCAAAGCCGCGGTGATCTCAGCCACCTCCACACTTCAACACTAGCCACTCAAAGCCACGGTGATCCCAACCACACTTCAACACTAGCCACTCAAAGCCACGGTGATCCCAACCACACTTCAACACTAGCCACTCAAAGCCACGGTGATCCCAACCACACTTCAACACTAGCCACTCAAAGTCACGGTGATCCCAGTCACACTTCAACACTAGCCACTCAAAGCCACGGTGAACCCAACTACACTTCATCACTAGCCACTCAAAGCCGCGGTGATCCCAGCCACCTCCACACTTCAACACTAGCCACTCAAAGCCGTGGTGAACCCAACCACACTTCATCACTAGCCACTCAAAGCCGCGTTGATCCCAAACACACTTCAACGCTAGCCACTCAAAGCCGCTGTGATCCCAACCACACTTCAACACTAGCCACTCAAAGCGGCGGTGATCCCAGCCACCTCCACACTTCAACACTAGCCACTCAATGCCGCGTTGATCCCAAACACACTTCAACGCTAGCCACTCAAAGCCGCGGTGATCCCAGCCACCTCTACACTTCAACACTAGCCACTGAAAGCCGCGGATATCTCAGTCACCTCCACACTTCAACACTAGCCACTCAAAGCCGCGGTGAACCCAACTACACTTTAACACTAGCCACTCAAAGCCACGGTGAACCCAACTACACTTCAACACTAGTCACTCAAAGCCACGGTGAACCCAGCCACCTCCACACTTCAACACTTGCCACTCAAAGCCGCGGTGAACCCAACTACACTTCAACACTAGCCACTCAAAGCCACGGTGAACCCAGCCACCTCCACACTTCAACACTAGCCACTCAAAGCCACGGTGAACCCAACTACACTTCAACACTAGCCACTCATAGCCGCGGTGATCCCAGCCACCTCCACACTTCAACACTAGCCACTCAAAGCCGCGGTGATCCCAGCCACACTTCAACACTAGCCACTCAAAGCCGCGGTGAACCCAACTACAATTCAAACTAGCCACTCAAAGCCCCGGTGATCTCAGTCACCTCCACACTTCAACACTAGCCACTGAAAGCCGCGGTGAACCCATCCACACTTCAACACTAGCCACTCAAAGCCACGGTGATCTCAGTCACCTCCACACTTCAACACTAGCCACTCAAAGCCGCGGTGAACCTAACTACACTTCAACACTAGCCACTCAAAGCCGCGGTGAACCCAGCCACCTCCACACTTCAACACTAGCCACTCAAAGCCGCGGTGATCTCAGTCACCTCCACGCTTAAACACTAGCCACCCAAAGCCGCGGTGAACCTAACTACACTTCAACACTAGCCACTCAAAGCCGCGGTGAACCCAGCCACCTCCACACTTCAACACTAGCCACTCAAAGCCGCGGTGATCCCAGCCACCTCCACACTTCAACACTAGCCACTCAAAGCCGCGGTGATCTCAGTCACCTCCTCACTTCAACACTAGCCACTCAACGCCGCGGTGATCCCAGCCACCTCCAAACTTCAACACTAGCCACTCAAAGCCGCGGTGATCTCAGTCACCTCCACACTTCAACACTAGCCACTCAAAGCCACGGTGATCCCAACCACACTTCAACACTAGACACTCATAGCCGCGGTGATCCCACCCACCTCCACACTTCAACACTAGCCACTCAAAGCCGCGGTGATCCCAGCCACACTTCAACACTAGCCACTCAAAGCCGCGGTGATCCCAGCCACCTCCACACTTCAACACTAGTCACTCAAAGCCGCGGTGATCTCAGTCACCTCCACACTTCAACACTAGCCACTCAAAGCCGCTGTGATCCCAGCCACCTCCACACTTCAACACTAGCCACTCAAAGCCACATTGATCCCAGCCACACTTCAACACTAGCCACTCAAAGCCGCGGTGATCTCAGTCACCTCCACACTTCAACACTAGCCACTCAAAGCCGCGGTGATCTCAGTCACCTCCACACTTCAACACTAGCCACTCAAAGCCGCAGTGATCTCAGTCACCTCCACACTTCAACACTAGCCACTCAAAGCCACGGTGAACCCAACTACACTTCAACACTAGCCACTCAAAGCCGCGGTGATCTCAGTCACCTCCACACTTCAACACTAGCCACTCAAAGCCACGGTGATCCCAGCCACACTTCAACACTAGCCACTCAAAGCCGCGGTGATCCCAACCACACTTCAACACTAGCCACTCAAAACCGCGGTGATCCAAGCCACCTCCACACTTCAACACTAGCCACTCAAAGCCGCGGTGAACCCAACTACACTTCAACACTAGCCACTCAAAGCCCCGGTGATCTCAGTCACCTCCACACTTCAACACTAGCCATTCAAAGCCGCGGTGAACCTAACCACACCTCAACACTAGCCACTCAAAGCCACGGTGATCTCAGTCACCTCCACACTTCAACACTAGCCACTCAAAGCCGCGGTGAACCCAATTACACTTCAACACTAGCCACTCAAAGCCGCGGTGAACCCAGCCACCTCCACACTTCAACACTAGCCTCTCAAAGCCGCGGTGATCTCAGTCACCTCCACACTTCAACACTAGCCACTTAAAGCCACGGTGATCTCAGTCACCTCCACACTTTAACACTAGCCACTCAAAGCCGCGGCGATCTCAGTCACCTCCAGACTTCAACACTAGCCACTCAAAGCCGCGGTGATCTCAGCCACCTCCACACTTCAACACTAGCCACTCAAAGCCACGGTGATCTCAGCCACCTCCACACTTCAACACTAGCCACTCAAAGCCGCGGTGATCTCAGTCACCTCCACACTTCAACACTAGCCACTCAAAGCCACGGTGAACCCAACTACACTTCAACACTAGCCACTCAAAGCCGCGGTGAACCCAGCCACCTCCACAATTCAACACTAGCCTCTCAAAGCCGCGGTGATCTCAGTCACCTCCACACTTCAACACTAGCCACTTAAAGCCGCGGTGATCTCAGTCACCTCCACACTTCAACACTAGCCACTCAAAGCCGCGGCGATCTCAGTCACCTCCAGACTTCACTAGCCACTCAAAGCCGCGGTGATCTCAGCCACCTCCACACTTCAACACTAGCCACTCAAAGCCACGGTGAACCCAACCACACTTCAACACTAGCCACTCAACGCCGCGGTGATCCCAGCCACCTCCACACTTCAACACTAGCCACTCAAAGCCACGGTGAACCCAACTACACTTCAACACTAGCCACTCAAAGCCGCGGTGAACCCAGCCACCTCCACAATTCAACACTAGCCTCTCAAAGCCACGGTGATCTCAGTCACCTCCACACTTCAACACTAGCCACTTAAAGCCGCGGTGATCTCAGTCACCTCCACACTTCAACACTAGCCACTCAAAGCCGTGGCGATCTCAGTCACCTCCAGACTTCAACACTAGCCACTCAAAGCCGCGGTGATCTCAGCCACCTCCACACTTCAACACTAGCCACTCAAAGCCACGGTGATCTCAGCCACCTCCACACTTCAACACTAGCCACTCGAAGCCGCGGTGATCCCAGCCACACTTCAACACTAGCCACTCAAAGCCGCGGTGATCCCAGCCACACTTCAACACTAGCCACTCAAACCGCTTTTAACCCAACCACATTTCAACACTAGCCACTCAAACCGCTTTTAACCCAACCACATTTCAAACCCTAGCTCTTTCGACCCGACCATACTTTGCCACGACATTCGACTTGATCAAATCTGATTTACGTCCCATTTCAACTGTCTTACTTTGTCTTGATCCTATCTGATTTACTTCCCATCGCAACTGTTTTACTTTGACTTTATCCTATCTGATTTACGATCCATCTCAACAGTTTTACTTTGACTTGATCCTATCTGATTTACTTCCCATCTCAACAGTTTTACTTTGACTTGATCCTATCTGATTTACGATCCATCTCAACAGTTTTACTTTGACTTGATCCTATCTGATTTACGTCCCATCTCAACTGTTTTACTTTGAGTTGATCCTATCTGATTTACATCCCATCTCAACTGTTTTACTTTAGCTTGACACTATCTGATTTACGTCAAATCTCAAGTGTTTGAATTTGACTTGACCCTATCTGATTTACATCTCATCACAACTGTTTTACTTTGACATGAACCAATCAGATTTATGTCCCATCTCAACTGTTTTACTTTGTCTTAAACCAATCTGATTCACATCCCATCTCAACTGTTTTACTTTGACTTGAACCAATCTGATTTACGTCCCATCTGAACTGTTTAACGAGAAAGAGTGTTGATACTTACTTGCGCCCTCTTGTGTTTCTCGCGATATCGTTGATCAGTTTTCGTATCCGCATCGTTTAGCTGTCGTCAGTTATATTGTTCTTGTAAAGATGACCTTTTTCCCATCGGAGGATCGTTTAGCTGTCGTCAGTTATATTGTTCTTGTAAAGATGACCTTTTTCCCATCCGAGGATTCATCATTTATTCATTGCAATTGTCTGGGTGTCCGTAGTTCACCCCAACTCAGTTTTGTGGTGCATTAATATGTGTGACTATAGTAATTGTGTTTCGTAACCCTTAGTTTCGCATACAGCGGACCATGTCAGATAAGATTATGTCCGTGTATATCAATTATAATATGTATTATTCACAAATACACCCCACAACCTACATGTACATTCCATAACCCACCCACACACCCGCCAACCACTCACACACGTATCCCCCATCCACACACACTCACCACCCATACACACAGCCACACCCATCCTTCACACCTCCTACACACACACTTAGACTCGCCCATACATACACATCCCCCACCAACCCACACACCCCACTACCCACCTACATCCACACACCCCCACCCACCCAAACACATACCCCCGCCCACAAATCCCCACCCACACGCACATATTCCACCCACCCACATGTCGCCACCAACACATATATCCTCGCCCACCCACACATTCCCCCACCCTCCCACACATACCCCACACACACATCCCTCATCCACACATCTCCCCATCGACCCACACATCCCCACACACTCACACATCCCCTACCAAAACACGCATCCCCTACCCACACACATCTCCCCACCCATCCACACATACCCATCCCATACACACATTCCTCCACCCACACACATATCCCTAACCCACACACACACACATCCCCAACCCACACACACACATCCCCCACTAAACACACACACACATAGACATCCCCCACACATACTCAAAGACATCCTCACATCTAGACACATACATGATGCCTCACATAATCACTGAAACTAATATGAACAAACTCCCGCACTTTACACACACATATACACTGACGATTATCGTTAGCATTCTCACAAAAATGTTAAGATAAAATTGAGAAACAATTAAACGATTACAATGTGTAACGTAAAACAATAGTGATGCTCTCTCTCTCTCACACACACACACACACACACACACACACACACACACACACACACACACACACACATTCACTCTCACACTCACACACACACACACACTCTCTCTCTCTCTCTCTCTCTCTCTCTCTCTCTCTCTCTCTCTCTCACTTTCACTCACTACCCCTCTCACTCACTCTACAGTAATGTGCATGTTTTCATTTTATATAAAATATAAAATATAAAATAAAAATGATAATATGAAAGATGACAATACACAAAAAAATTTGGAATAGCATGTTACAAGACATGCATGCGCTCAACTCTCTCTCTCTCTCTCTCTCTCTCTCTCTCTCTCTCTCTCTCTCTCTTCTTTCACACACACACACATAACGCACATGCGCGCGAACATACACTAACAAGTCCACCTTCCCACTCTCTCTCTCTCGATCGCTCTCTCTCTCTCTCTCTCTCTATCTCACAGTCTCTCCATCTTCTTTCACTCTATCTTTCACTCTCTTACTCTCTCTATCACTCACACACAGACAGACAGTGAGAGAGGAGGAAAGACAGAGATTGACAGACAGAGACAGAATGACAGAGATAGAGGGGGGGATCATGCTGCATGGGCAACACACGGTCTCAACAATCCAGCCCAGGCTTTGTGTTATAGAGTGGTGTAACTCCATCCCTGGTCTCAACAATCCAGCCCAGGCTTTGTGTTATAGAGTGGTATAACTCCATCCCTGGTCTCAACAATCCAGCCCAGGCTTTGTGTTATAGAGTGGTATAACTCCATCCCTGGTCTCAACAATTCAGCCCAGGCTTTGTGTTATAGAGTGGTATAACTCCACTCCTGGTCCCCGCCATGGGTTGTGGTTATTATGCCTTTTTAAAGCACAATGTAACAAACTGTCGTCTGTCAAAACGGCAAGGTACACGTCAGTCAGTCAATCAGTCAGTCAGTCAATCAGTCAGTCAGTCAATCAGTCAGTCAGTCAATCAGTCAGTCAGTCAATCGGTCAGTCAGTCGTTAGTAAATCAATCAGTCAGTCACTCAGTCGGTCCGTAGAATGAAGTAACTATCCTAGTTACACACCCCATACTTACTTAATTAACCCGTCCCATAAGCATCTGGCCACTCAAGGACAACTGTCTATATTCACATGTTTATTTTCACATGTCTGTATTCACATGTTTATTTTCACATGTCTGTATTCACATGTTTATTTTCACATGTCTGTATTCACATGTTTATTTTCACATGTCTGTATTCACATGTTTATTTTCACATGTCTGTATTCACATGTTTATTTTCAGAACGTGCACACACCAAGTCTTACGTTTCTGTTCATTTTGTACCGCGTGAAAGTTTGCAGAGTTGTTTAATTTATAACCCGAGTAAACGATTCGACATACTCTCTATCTCTCTCTCTCTCTCTCTCTCTCTCTCTCTCTCTCTCTCTCACCCTCTCTCTCACCCTCTCTCTCCCTCTCTCGGCGAGATAAAGCTAGGGAAATGACTTTCTGCACGTGCAGGTTCGTGTAAATAGTCCCAGAGCAAGCGGAAAACCTGCTGCGGAGGTATACATCGAGTGCGCGAAACGTGAGCTGGAGACGTGGGATTATTGAGAGACTAATTAAATGATCAAAAGGGCCTATAGCTAGGCGTAATCCGATTGAACCAGTTCTATATAATAGGACAGGTTGAAAGCGAGACGTTTGATGTCAATGCACTGCGTTGTATCCCATATGGCTCGGTCTCTTTCCGCAGAGCAGTCTTCCGACAGCGCCGCACAAAACACTAACACTCTAGCTTCGATGGTCATCCCCAGGAGTGTCCGAGAAAGCTCTCGTGAACCAAAACATGTAGCCAGGAATCAAACCCACAACATTCTCAGCGCAAGGATAGGCAGCGTAACCACTTTCCCAAAGAGATGTCCAGGAAGTCACGAAAGAGAACATACCCACCAGTACTCACAAGCAATGAAACACGGGCGACTGAATGTAGTCATAGAGGTGAATGGATCGTGTGAAGTGAGGCTATCGAGTGTCTGAGAGAATCAACTACGCTCGACCAATTTGTCTTCTGTCATCAGTGTCAGCAATATTTACACTAACGTATGTTTATCATCATCATCATCATCATCATCATCATCATCATCATCATCATCATCATCATCATCATCATCATCATCATCATCATCATCATCAATCATCAATCATCATCATCATCATCATCATCATCATCATCATCATCATCATCATCTTCTAATTCTTCTAATTCTTCTTCTTCTAATTCTTCTTCTTTCATTTCTTTATTTATTTATTTCTTCTTCTTCTTCTTCTTCTTCTTCTTCTTCTTCTTCTTCTTCTTCTTCTTCTTCTTCTTCTTCTTCTTCTTCTTCTTCTTCTTCTTCTTCTTCTTCTTCTTCTTCTAATTCTTCTTCTTTCATTTCTTTATTTACGTCACTGACATGCTGTGGGGAGATGTAAAGACCTTTTATGTGCTCTTTCTAATAGTGTTTGTAAGTTGATGTTCATTTATCTAAATTAGTTCTTTCGCTAACTATCGTTTACGTGGTCTTCCTTTGCTCCGTATCCAAACGGACACAGACTAGACTGAGAAAGGCTAATAATTCTAAGAAAAAAGTGGACCAAACAGACACAGCCTGAGAACCGCGGATAATTCTGGGAAAGAATGTTGACCAAACAGACACAGCTTAAGAACCGCTGATAATTCTAGAAGTGAAACTGGTCGAAACAGACACAGATTGGGAACGGCTGATAACTCTAGGAAAGAATGTGGACCAAACAGACACATCCTGAGCATCGCTGATACTTCTGGGAAAGAAAGTGGACCAAACAGACACATCTAGAGAACCGCTGATAATTCTAGGAAAGAAAATACATCAAACAGACACAGCTCCAGGCGGCGACCTTGGACCCGGTACAAGAAACGACTATCATCGCCGTAACCAGACACAAGTAAACGAAAGAAGCCCCACACAGAACCGAGCAAGCATCGATCCACTGACTATATTTGGAGCAGTAATCTCAGCTGGCAAATTAGATAGAAAGATGGCGATAAAAACTAAACCAGCCAACAATGTTACATAAAATTACACCCATCCTGAAATATCCAGCTTTCCGAATGGAAATTAAGTAGAACATTATGGATATTCGTCCATCACGAATGATGAGGACCATTCATTCATTGCATCTTTTGATTTGATGAAGAACGAATGACCTGCGCTTGAGTTTGGATTATAGTGAGGAAGTGGTTGCGCAACTCCGTCGACCTCACTCTCTCGTCTGCGTCCATCTGGTTCCAGTGGCGAGCATGGCAAGACGACTGGAGACGGACGCAGATGCAGTGGACGTTAGGCTGCCACAGGCCAGTTATCCCTGTATATATTGGCTCTCAAATACAAATGGTAGCCTAGAGCGTCGTGCAAACGGTCCTTCCGTCAATTTCTTTAAATTTCAGCCTTAAGACAAGGGTAGTGACAAGCGACAAGCGTATGAATACTGTAACATGATGGATCAGACCCCCACATTCTCAGCCCGACACATTCATAAAAATACTTTAAGTCTGAACGGGGACCATCCCAGATAGAAGGGCTATTCTTAGATCGAATGTTCCAGAGCGAGTTAGGGGAGGGCAGCGGTATGCGCTTGCTTTTTCATTGGCTAATACGTGGCAGCCCACGCTATTCACTGGGCCACATTTGAATATCCAATTAGTTAGACGCGGGATTCCAACCGGAGCGGTTGCTAGTTTGTGATGTGATGACCCAACATGCCCTTAAAGATTCGATAATATATTGTTCTCTGGACAACAGGTACCACATTAAAACATACTTAAATGTTGTATTTATGCCTAGTGAGCGAAAGAGAAGAATATAAGAGTATTTTATGAAGAAAATGTGAAAGTGAAAACAGAACTTCTGTGCGCCAGTATTCTGAATACTGCTTCTTCAACCTTGACAGGTCTTTCACGCTGTAATACTCCAAGTGCATATCATCCCTCTGTTGTGACTGGTTGCGTATGCTTGATGAATGTATAGTACACTCAATGCAAATTCGCAAACCCCTTGTGCATTGCCAAATGCCTAGGATGACTCATTCTTAACCAACTGTACATTGCTCTTGTGGGTTAACATTTGGCAGTCTGGATTGGAATGAGTGATGAAACATGTACAAGTTTCTTTGTAAATGCTGAGAATGTTGGAGTGAGTGAGTTGGTGATTTAATAAATAGCCTCTCACATCTAGTGGAAGGAAAGATGCTTCAATATCCATATGTAAGCGGGATGTGTGTGGCACGCCAGAATTGCAAAGTTCATGTGATGCCTGGTGGCTATATGCTCAAGAGAATTAATACAATTTCTCTTTGAAGTATTACACTGGTACCTCTACTGTTGGTTGGTTCATATAAACTAGTTCTTAAGAGAACCATAGATGTGTGAACCTGTGTCTTAGTCGGCTGAATATAATGTATGGCTCATGCAAATTTACAAGGACTAAACATGTTTTTCCCATATGTGCTTTGGTGCATATGTGAACAATTGCTCATGCAATTTGGTTTCTTTTACCTACTGTGGTAGATACTCAGTGGGGAAAGAACACATGATGATGGTGATAGTATGATGTACATGTGAGCCAAGTCTGATTCACAGTGCCTGTCTCATGTTGCTATGTCACAATGCTTGCTCATGCTGCTTGCCTTAAAATGCTTGTAATTGTGTAGGCTACCCCTGTCTCAGGATATAGACTTGTGATTACAACAGATAAAGGTGAATAATGAAAACATATCACCCACAGTACATCCAAGTGAAATTCACTACATCATCAACTAGGAGAGGTGTGTTTGGACCACACCCATCCTTTTCCTCCCCATCTCCAATTTGTGTATGTTGATGTATGATAACATTATCTTTTAACACATGTAAAGAGATGTTGTGCCATTTTGTATATCAACAGAGAACAAAAAAATGGTGGAGAGGCCTTTATATCATCTGGGACAACTAACCAGTAGTCTCTAAATCCAGAACCAACTCCCTATAAGTACCCTAGGGAAAATCACAGATGACCACAAGCTGAACTGCCAGCCTTTAAACCTGTGCCCCAAATGGAATACTTATTCATTTTCCTAGAATTCCAAAATACAGGAATGTCTTGGAGAATTTAATCTCAGCTCCAACTGCTGAATGTCAAAAGGAGAGGAATAGTTCTGAAGACTTCAATGATTGGAAGTATAGTGACTCTTATAATGATCCTGACAGTGATCATAATTATCAGAATCATCTGAGAACGAAAACAACAAGTCTGGTTGTTAACCCCATTCAAGAAGACTGGTGAAATGACTAGTGCAAGGGATTGTTTGGCTAGGACTTATCTTGGTTAATCTCCAGCCTGGTGCTCACACAGTGTTTAAGAATGAAGACTTGAAGAGTAAGTGAAGTGGACTAAATATGTGAAGTCCCCAGTGACAGTTTTCACAGACAGTCTGGTCAACAGCAAGATTCAGTACCATGTCATCATCCCAACTTCTGATCTCAAGAAGAATGAATCTGCCATGGAACTTATTATAGGAAGTCTGCAACCTGGAGCTTTCCCAACATCAATTGCTGATGATAACAGGGTGCCAACTGATCCAGAAAAGTAGTTCCTTCCTTGAGTTTCCCATGATAGGATTTTATCAAATTCCCAAGAGACAGGAATTGATGACAGATACTGTAACTGAGTGGTGTAGTTAGATATTGGAGAGGAGGAGGAGAGTTGTTGGTGATTGGTTGGTGGAGTAAAAGGGGAGGTGGTGTATCATGTTTATCTACATGCACGTGTGACATATTTTGTACATTTTATATGTATTGACATGCCAGGAGATGAAACAATGGTCATCACTCAACTCACCATCAGCTCAATAAAGTGTATTTAATGAAGCAGTGTTTTAACATGTCTCAGGAGAATGTCTTGTACAGTTGCTGTCAAGTATTGTACCTGGTGACTGTCTTAAGTTACTGTGGTTGTACAGATATTGTGAAAAGTCCTGTATAGATGATGTCAAGTATCTCTCATGATGTATGTCTTGTACAATTGTGGTGTAAACAATTCTATATAAATGTATGTCCCACTCTTGTCAAGAACCTGTCATGTAGATGTCTTGTTCAACAGATGTTATGTGCAGTTATTGTTGAGTTTGTTTGTTACTATTGAAACCTAAAGTCCTAAGATATATTGGACAACTGATATAGGTCACTTTTGACACAAAATAAATAAGGGAAGATCTAATGTGACGGACGAATAGCACACTGACAACACTATGATGAGTGAAGTAGATCCTTAGTTGTTTTGTGGCGAATAGTTCAGATCTCCTTTTGGCCTTGAGGAAACCTTTTTCTTCTTTTATAAATTTCTGTGTAGATACTTGGTAGTCTCACAGTGGGGGTTCAGAGCCAAAGGAAAAATGGTTCTCCAAAAGGGCTAGGCGGGAATGATTATCTTTCTTATTTGAGAGACCCTAGACAAAAACATGCAAAATCATATCCTTTATCTTGTTTATTTACATTCAAGATATATTTCCAGAGAACACTACTAACTAGGTCCTCTGTCATCAATCAAACATGTCACAAATACTGATAGGATCAACCAGATATCAATCGGATGGACAGACCACACACACATTCGGCCAACGAGATTCTGCCCACAGAAGATATTGCTCTTCTAAATTGCGAACAAATCTTCTGATTTACGGCTGAGCCTCATCAGTTCACAAAGCGCATGACTACTGGCAGGATCAACCAGATATCTATCGGACAGACGGACTATTCACGCTCACGCAGGCCAAGAGTAGCATCGCTAAAGCGCGCCCTTCACGTGCAATGTGTATCCCAACGATGTGCTACCAGTGCCAAGCATGGACACTAACTGAAGAACAAGAAAAATAAACTCACTACTTGTGATATGAGATGCCTAAGAAAAGCAGCGAACAAATTAAGAAGGGACCATATTAGAAACAATGATATCTATAAAACAGTTGGAGCAACGCCAAGTGTTAAATGCATTGATAAACAAAGACTTCACTGATTGGCCCACCTAGTGAAAATGAACTAAATGTCGCCAGCAACAAGAGCATACAGCGTGAAAATTGAACCATCAAAAGGTCAATGGTCAATCTTGTCTGGGGACGATTATGTTTGTGAACATCACCCAAAGTCACTGGTCAGTCTTGTCTGGTCACGATTATGGAAACATTCCTTGGTCCAGAAATCCCCCGCGGGTGGAGGAGTAGATTTGAGACTATTGCTTCTTGACGTTAAGTGTCCGGCCTGAATGATGGACCATCCACCTGACGGACATAAGTCACTCATCTTTCTTTAGGCTGCTTCTCTTATACATTTCCGGTTCTGTCTCGAAGGAGTTATGAATGCAACCCGTAACCCCGCTTACCGGTTCCAAGCACAGCTGCGGGTGATTTGGCAGCAGTCCGCCTTGCGTTGTTTTCCATACAATGGTATGAGTGCCAGTCGTTCAGAAAGCAATGGCAAACTACTGAACGTAAACGTGCCCAGGAATCACAAACAGCCAAACAAATGCTGGAGTTGACTGCGATGTCATGTAAAGGAAATGCGATGAAATAACCTATACTTCGCATCAGGGTTCCCAAACTGCTGGCCCTATTTGTTTTTATCCACGTCATGAGCAAACACAAACATGTACACACTAAAACCCTTCCTCTTGTATTTTTACTCCCACACACACACATATACACAGACAATATGATAACACACAGATCTTGCTTAGCGTGCATTTAGGCACACCGCGATGTGTCGCAATTGATCTGTTACATATCAGTGGCACCTTGCCGTCTTGACAGACGATAGTTTGTTACATTGTGCTTCACAAAAGCATAATAACTACAACCCATGGCGGTAGCGAATGTTACTGATCTGACCAATTCGCGCTGTAAATGTTCGTCGACAAATGCATGCATGTGAACATGTGGTCATTTCCACCATCACGCACCCTCTGACGTTTCGCACGCTCAGTGTGTGACCTATCTACAATCATTTTCTCCTTTGTCTTAATTCCATTTCCGTTCCTTGTACTCCATGTAACACGGCCAGCAGCGACGTGCTCTTTGTTAAGTAACATTTGTTTTATGTATGAATGAGGATATATGGACGTGAGAGAGAGAGAGAGAGAGAGAGAGAGAGAGAGAGAGAGAGAGAGAGAGAGAGAGAGAGAGAGAGAGAGAGAGAGAGAGAGAGAGAGAGAGACAGGGAGATAGAGAGAGGATTATATGAGTAAATGTTTCTTGGTGTGTTCCTGATTGTGTGTGGGTATATATACATGCGATGGAGTGTGTATTTGTATTTGTGAGTTATTGAGTTAATGTATAACTATGCAAGTGTGTTTATATTATGTATGTATGCATAATGTGTGTATGTAGGTATGTATGTCTCCGTGGAGTCTCCGTGGCGAAGTGCTCAAGCCGTTTGACTCGGGCTCCGAAGGTTGTGGGTTCGATTCCGGGCCACGTCCTTCGGTTCACGAGTGAAATTTTTCGGAGACTCCTGTGGGTCGTCGCTAGAGTTACGGAGTTCGTGCTTTGTGCGACGCTTACCGCGCTGCGAAAAGAGACCGAGCCATATGGGATAAAAACTCGGTGCAATGAAGTCGACCTTGTCGACTTTTAAGCGACTTTTAAGGTATGTATGCACGTGTTTATAGATATATGTGAAACTTTACGGGAACCGCCGTAGAGCAGGGACTAACTCACTAGCCTGTCGGCCGTGTGGTCACGAGTTTGAATCCGCTTAGATATGGATTTTAAAATGTCTGCGGGTTCCCAGGTCGACCCAGTGCAGAGTGGATCTCAGTGGCGAAGTGTTTGTACCCCCTGCCACCTGCTGGCAAGGTTGTGATAGGTCCATCACATTTTTAAGCCCTGAGAGCTCGCATAAATAGGCGGTCAAACTTTCCCTCACTTGAGCAAGTGTCGAACCCGTTTCCAACCAAGCTCATAACAATACCAGTGCAGTACACTATCAACTTCACTAGCGCACACAACCCTAACGCTACATCATCATTATCATGTGCCATGACGATAAGCGTTGGCGGTCATGTTTCGCCATCTCACTCGATGACCAGAGTACGAGATCAGCCCTGTGCTCTTGTCTCGACCATACCACGTGGCAAAGTCATCCAGGTATTTACTTCTCGGTCTTCCCCTTGTTTCTTTTCTCCTCAATCTTGCCAGTTGTCACCAAGTTCTCCAAGTCATTTCTTCTCATAACGTGACCAAATAATATTGTGACTGTCTACGTCTAATAACTCTAATCAGTTTACGATCTTCATTTGTTTCTTGTAGGACTTGGTCATTAGTTTTTCTATCTGTCCGTGGTATTCTTTGCATTTTCCTCAGAAACCACATGCTCACAGCCATTAGATGTATTTCAGCTTCTCTTCTATTGTCCACGCTTCACATCCATACAAAAGTATAGATTCTATGTAGCACCTCAACATACATTTTCTCGTTGCAAATGACATCTTTTTACAACAATCACTTAATGTGGCAGTTCTTTAGCAGAAGACATGACTAAAATATGAATGAAGCTGCTAGACAAAAACTAAACGTTAGCCCAGATAATAAAAAGCTAAAGACAGTGAATATTCCAGACATAGTGGCTAAAAACAGCCATGTTGCTCTGTGCCACTAATGAAAAGCCGTCAACCCGTAAATCTGCCATTATGGCTAAAAACAGAAAAGGGTAATGGTTTCTGGAAAGTTATCTAGAGCTTAAAGTCTGCGGTTGAAGTCGGGTTAAAAAGATGCTCACATATAAGTTTAAAGAACAAAGGGGGAAATCTTGCATGGTAGATACATACCGTCGAGAGAATTAGAAGGTATTGAAATGGGTGGGTCGTGAGTTGAACAATGTATAGACAGAAGTAGATGTTGCTTACAAAATCCACGACTAATATATGGGTGTGTGTGGGTACATGGGTGCATGGGTGTATGGGTACATGTATGTATGGGTACATGGATGTATGGGTACATGTGTGCTAGCGGTATTGTATTATCACCACAATCGTCGTGATGTTGTCTTAAATTATTCTGTTTCACCATATGCTAGTTTTGACCGCCCTCTCTGTGGTAAACAGGTTACAGACGCAATTCGTAATCCCACATAGCGCTCAAAACACAGCTGCGGGCAATTTGGCAGCAGACCGCCTTCCGTTGATTTTCATACAATGGTATGAGTGGCCATTGTTCGGAAAGCAATGGCAAACTGAATGTAAATTGTCCCAGCCAAACAAATGCTGGGATGACTGCGACGTACTATAATGGATATGCAACAAACTATATAGCTTTCATCTCGAGCGTAGTGCAGACACGTGCTACTTTTTGTAATGTTCCATAACCTTTGCAGAACGCTGCGATCAACCTCAGCTTGGTTTTCTAAGCAAGTTTACATTCAGTAGTTTGCCAGTGCTTTCTATCTTCATAATGGTGCATATATTTGTGTTTGAATGTGAAATTATCTAGTAATTAGAGCAAAATATGTGGGTATGTTTCTATAATCTATGTTAGCAGACGAAGTACCAGGAATGTAGCCACACTAATTAATCAGTCGTGTTATTGAAAGTGGGTATGCGTTTTTAACATAGTATTTCATTAGCTTTAGAGCAGATGTTCCCAAACCACGGCCCGCGGGCCACTCGTGGCCCGCCAGCTTTAAGAAAGTGGCACGCGAGGCCGTGTTGTTTAATATTATATGTTTTAATTATTTTAAACAAATGCAGTCGGAGCATCCCGTCAGAGTGCGATAATTTACTCTGCTCGTGGTTGTTATGCTTATATATTATCGAATGCGCCTGTTCAGTTCACAACGAAAAGTTATGAAGTTATGGAGTTATTATATCCCAGCCTTGTCGACAAATCAGAGTGCACAAGGCGCCATGTTATCTCTGCGACAACTGTTTAGCAGAGTCGGTAGTTTTGTGTTAAAAGATTTTTTCAAATGACAATTTACCGTTAAAGCCTATAAACATGAGTGTGGAAAATCTAAAATCAAACAATGGTAAAAAGCGAAAATGTGAAGATGTTGCTTATCGTGAATTCAACGAAGATTGGACGGAGAAATCTATGTTTATGCCTAGCCGTAGTGGTAAACCAGTTTGCTTAATCTGCGGATGTTGTGTTTCTGTTACAAACATATTTATTCTGGAACGACACTTCACGACCGCACATTCAGGCATAAATGCTCAATATCCGATAAATTCGGAGTTAAGAAACAGTTTCATAGACAAGTTCTCTGACCAGGCAGCAATCATTTTTTTCAGCACGGCTAACGAACAGAGCAAGAGTGCTGTTGTTGCGTCGTACGAAGTCGCTCTTCTGTTGGCTCGCAAAAAAGAAGCCAGTCATCGATGCAGAAGAAATAATCAAGCCTTCCCTTAAAGTTACTGCTATAATGATTGGCGATAAAAAGTGTGAAACAAAATTTTATCAGATTCCTTTGTCTAATAATACTATGGCCAGACGAGTTGAAGAATTAGCCAACGATGGCCATCGTCAAGGAGCAGCACATATCAAATAATGTACATTTTTCTTTCATTGGCAGTGGATGAATCCACTGACATTTCTAACACAGCTCAGGTCGCAGTTTTTGTTCGAGCAATAAACGACAATTTTGAAGTCATTGCAGAACTTCTTGGACGTGAATCAAAGCATACAACTACCAAAGGGACTGATCTGTTTGAAACTCTGAAGTTGTGTGTAGAGAAAAACAACTTAGAATGAACAAAATTTTACAGTGCATGCACCGACGGTGCTCCGGATTTAACGGGTAAAAAGTCTGGATGTCTAGCATTATTGGAACAGTTTCTTGGCAGCACTATATTAAAATATCATTGTATCATCACCAAGAAGCTCTGTGTGGAACGACTTTAAATCTGAAACATGCAATGGATGTTGTTCTCAGATGTGTGAACAAAATTCGAAGTAAGGCGCTGAACAGGAGTTAGTTCAGATAGTTTCTATCAGACCTGAACGAAGAATATGGTGAGCTACTGTTACACTGTGATGTCAGATGGCTATCTAAAGGGAAAGTTCTGTCACTTTTCTGGGCACTGAAAAATAGTGTCCATCTATTTCTGTCTGGAAAAAAAAAATGCTTTGCCTACAGAACGGGAACGATGACTGGCTTATTGACCTAGAATGTCTGGTGGATATCACGTCTCATTTAAACTCTTTAAATGCGAGGATCCAGGGAAAAAATAAAAACTATTCACAAATTTGTGCGATGACATTTCTTCATTTAAAATGAGACTATGACTGTTTATCGGACAGCTGACTGAAGGGACTTTAGAGATGTTTCCAATTTGTGGTGGAAAAGAAATATGACTTGTTAAAGTACAAAGTGAAAGTTGAAAGACTTCTGGATATCTTTCAGTCGAGATTTCAAGAGTTCACAACAGAGGAGGATAATGTTGTCCTCTTCATAAATCCGTTCGCATTTCCTATTGCCAAGCTCTGTCAATTACAGCAAAACCTTCAACACGAAGTAATTGATTTGAAATTCAATTCTGCACTGACAGATGCGAGTAGTCGTTTTCCCCAAATGACCGTTATAACAAAACAAGCAACGTTCCAGACCCAGCGAGAGTAACCTAGCTGCGCTTATGACTTTGGGCATGACAGATTTGTGCCCAGACATTGATAAACTGGCATCTGAATTTAAGTAACTGGTTATGAAGAACAGTCACAATTAATTACATTAATAGCGATTTTCGAAATTGATTAGAAATTTATTGTTAAATGAAATTTTGATTGTAAACCAAAAAATTACCGCAGTGTAGTACTGACACTGACTGCCTTTAAAGTTGTAGAATGAATTTTGTTGACCAAAGTTAAGAAAGGTAAGAATGATATTGCCCGACTGTAATAATTTTATAACGTTGTGGCCCGCTTAACTACAGGAAATAGTAGATATGGCCCTCTGCTTGAAAAGCTTGGGAACCACTGCTTTAGAGAAACCCAAGCTTGCTTTAAGCATGTTGAAACGTAACAAAGTAAACCACCCTTTTCACGCCTTAAGTCTAATATATAAAACTGGAACATGTTATCACAATCGGAAAGATTTGTGGAAAGAGTTATAAGGGAAGACAGCGCGAGAAAGTTCTTGACAGTCTTGTGTCATGGAATGGAAGGGACATGAACTGATCCATGACCAGAGATCGGAGATGGCAATTTTGACATTTTCAAAATAACATGATATTTGACAGAATTGCAAGGTCATGATCACCAATGTCGGCCGCAGATCTAGGACCTAAAGAAGATCCATGTTGTAGTGACCCCTTCTTCCATAGACATTGATATTACCTGGGTCTGGGTGGCACAGTGTTCAGTCCGTCTGCCTCGAGGTCCGAAGGTCGTTGGTTCGTTACTGAGATCTGCCATTCTGTGTGCGGGTGTGCTTTTTCTCCGAGACCACGGGTGGTCGTGACTAGAACTACCGAGTTCGTGCTCTGAGCGACCCTTTGGAGAGACCGCTTTTCGGAAATAGTCCGTTCCAAATGGGATAAAACCCGGTGCAATTAAGTCGATCTTCTTGCTTTTATCACACTTAACCCCGACCCCACTTCCCGGCCCTGCTAACATCATTCCCGGACATTTATTATTTAACTCTAATGGCAAACATCTTTCAGCTGAAATGAACAAATGACGTCTGGGAGACAAAACTTCAGTGCTCGCTGACACATTAGTTAGCCGACATTTTATAGGCACTTACATTCCGTCATCATGACCGCCCACGCTTTCCGGCATGGCACATGATTGATTGATTGATTGACATTCCGTCAGGGGTTGCTAGAAAATAAATGTTATTTGGTATTATATTTTATTTTAAATGAACCAAAACATTATAGCGAAAGTAAATGTTATTTTGTATTCTATTTTACGTACTTAAAATAGCCAACAAATTATAATGAAATAAAAAAAAGAAAATTATAACCAACGAACAACTGGTGATACTAAATCCAGACAAAGGAAGTGACGCAGTGGTTATGGACAAGTCTGACTACGAAAGGAAAATAGAAGACATCTGATGGGATCCACCCAAATTCCAGTTAGATTCGAAAGCCAGCAACCCAAGGGACCTGGGTGCAAAAGTGATGAACGAAATCCAGTCACCGTTAGAAAGTTAATTCATCAGTGAGATTACTACGCCGCTATTCTCAGTGGTGCCCCAGGCTAGGGAAGTTTAGAAAGCGGACTGTGAGCCCCACGGGGCTCACAGTCCGCTTTCTAAACTTCCCTAGCCTAGGGCACCACTGAGACCTATTTTATCCGTGGTAAAATCTGACCAACACAGGATGGTGAAATGGCTTGTCGAAATGAACAAATCGGTGCTCCAATCATTCGACCCTCGTAATACTAAATGTTTCATTTCAGCTGGTCGAACTGTTGGATAGCAACGATCTTAAACAAAAGTGCATGGCATCAATGGACCTTGCCTCTCTTTGCACAAACGTTCCCCTGAAAGAGGCAATGACGATCATCAGTGATCACATGAAAGAGAAGAAACTAAAGTTAGGTCTAAAGACATCCAAACTCGAGAAACTACTACTACTGTGCACATCCAATGTTAAATTAAGTTTTATTAAAACATTCTACCACCAAGTTGGCCATTGAGAGTCGTCTAGGTCCCATTCTAGCGGACATCTTTAAGACACACTTAGAAGAACGAACAAAACCTCGTATTTTAAGGAATAAGGAAGGTTTATCCCGCCGTTATGTGGGTGATAAATTATTCATCACAGAGACCATACAACAAGCTGAATCGTTTCACTCCACCATGAACCAATCCCACAAGAACATCGCTTTGTCTACTGACCACAAACACAGCGACACAAGAACATTGCTTTGTCTACTGACCACAAACTCAGCGACCACGAACACAGCGACACCCCCCCCCCCCCCCCCCCAACATCTGAAACAACGCAATCCAACGTTTAGAGGTTGATAACACCCAAAGAGCAGTCTATCGAAAAGAAATATGGACGGGTCAATTCCTAACTTTCAATAGTTGTGCATCTATCCATTATAAGCGTGGTCCAGTAAGAAAACCTGTTTAATCGAGCCAGGAAGATGTGTTCAGATGGCACACTTAAAGAAGAACTGGAATCAGCCATGGAAGCAGGCCGTGGATGGAGCAGACGAGTAGACGACAGGTAGTTGTTGGTTATGGTCTCATGTCTCGAGACTGTGGACGTAAGATCTCTTTATGGAGACAATGGCTACGGTCATCGACCAGGATGATTACTGCCAAGAAAGAAAGCAATGGCAAACTATTTTCTTTACTGATGTCTCCTACTTGTGTCTTGTTTTTCTTTGTTTGCGCTCGCTCGCTTTGACCACAAGCGCTGTCAATACACACTATTCATAGTAGCGATGAACTGAATTTTGCGCGTCGATTAGCTTTCCATATTAACAGTGTCCCTCGCCATCAGGCGAATCCACTCCGACTTCAGAGGTACTTGTAATTTACGTCCTCAAGTCAAGGACAACAGGTGAATATTTTAGTCCAGATGTCCGGTGTAGAGGTTGAACCGCTCACCTCGGCATCAGCACACCGGATGTTTAAGAACATGTGTTCTTACCCATTCGGCCATGCGGACCTGCACAAAATTTCTCTTACATTAAGCCTTTTCAGCCACTGATATACAGCGAGTGTATTAAGTTTCCTAATACTTATTGAAAAGCGGCATTGGAGAACATCGTGGCAATTGTAAAGATCAAGGAGAAGTGGGGCAGGAGCAGGGGCAGACGAACAGAAATTATGCTGGATGGATTCAGACGGTGGCAATGGAGGAATATCATCAATAGAGTTGAACCAGATCACCAAAGACCAAGATCTATAGAGAGACATGAACGCCTACGCCAGCTGGCAAGAGACATGATGATGAATACTTAGTTAACACATGTCTGTTTTCTACACAGTTTCATCTATTTTAAATAAAAGAACAAGAAAACGCCATTACAACAATTCTGTGAAGAAATCGCCGTGTTAAAAGGCAAAGTAATTTCTGTTCAAGTGAAGTATTAATTGTGACGTCAGGGATATAGAAACGCTGACTCATGTTTCTATTGATCAGTCTTCATCAGGTGATTAGCATAACATCTGATAGGTTTGCACATTGTCGAGGCGGGGATCGATTTGTTGTTAGGAAGATCAATACAAAGTCAAGTCACGCACAAGGTCACAGTGCCCTTCATGGAAAAATTACAAGAGGCTGATGTCACAAACAGGTCACAGAATGTCATACACAAGAACCACATAGGTCACAAACAAGTGAAACACGGGTCACACACACACAGTTCACATACGGGGTCATACACAAGGTCACACACAGGTCACATACAAGTCACACACAAGTCACATAAGGTCGTACACAAGTCACACACAAGGTCACACACAGGTCACACACAAGTCACATAAGGTCGCACACAATTCACACACAGGTTACATACGAGGTCACACAATGTAACACACAGGTCACACATGAGGTCACACAAGGTCATAAAAAGGCCACACAAGGTCACACACAAGGTCACACACAGTTCATACACAGGTCATAAACAGGTTACACACAATTCACACACAGGTCATAAAAGGTCATAAACAGGCCACACACTGGATCACGGTGCACTTCATGGAAGAATGACCAGACGCTGATGCCGAGGAACATGATGTTAGATCTGATAATACGACAGCCGCTTCATGCTGCTATAAACTCACTGCGCGTTTACCAATCTCCACGTAGAGTAGCGCTGGTAGCTCAGACTATAAAAGTCCAGATTAATTCAAATTCATCTGATAATTTCCTCCATATTTCCTTCATTAGGGCATAGTTCCTCAACCAACATCCCCCATTGAGACAAAGTTTCTCAACCAATATCCCCCATTGAGACATAGTTCCTCAACCAACATCCCCCATTGAGACATAGTTCCTCAACCAACATCCCCCATTGGGGCATAGTTCCTCAACCACCATCCCCCATTGAGACATAGTTCCTCAACCAACATCCCCCATTGAGACATAGTTCCTCAACCAACATCCCCCATTGGGGCATAGTTCCTCAACCAACATCCCCCATTGAGACATAGTACCTCAACCACCATCCCCCATTGAGACATAGTTCCTCAACCACCATCCCCCATTGAACATAGTTACTCAACCAACATCCCCCATTGAGACATAGTTCCTCAACCAACATCCCCCATTGGGGCATAGTTCCTCAACCAACATCCCCCATTGAGACATAGTTCCTCAACCAACATCCCCCATTGAGACATAGTTCCTCAACCACCATCCCCCATTGAGACATAGTTCCTCAAACAACATCCCCCATTGAGACATAGTTCCTCAACCAACATCCCCCATTGGGGCATAGTTCCTCAACCAACATCCCCCATTGGGGCATAGTTCCTCAACCAACATCCCCCATTGAGACATAGTTCCTCAAACAACATCTCCCATTGAGACATAGTTCTTCAACCAACATCCCCCATTGGGACATAGTTCCTCAACCAACATCCCCCATTGAGACATAGTTCCTCAACCAACATCCCCCATTGAGACATAGTTCCTCAACCACCATCCCCCATTGAGACATAGTTCCTCAAACAACATCCCCCATTGAGACATAGTTCCTCAACCAACATCCCCCATTGAGACATAGTTCCTCAACCAATATCCCCCATTGAGACATAGTTCCTCAATCAACATCCCCCATTGGGGCATAGTTCCTCAACCAACATCCCCCATTGAGACATAGTTCCTCAAACAACATCCCCCATTGAGACATAGTTCCTCAAACAACATCCCCCATTGAGACATAGTTCCTCAAACAACATCCCCCATTGAGACATAGTTCCTCAAACAACATCCCCCATTGAGACATAGTTCCTCAAACAACATCCCCCATTGAGACATAGTTCCTCAAACAACATCCCCCATTGAGACATAGTTCCTCAACCAACATCCCCCATTGAGACATAGTTCCTCAAACAACATCCCCCATTGAGACATAGTTCCTCAAACAACATCCCCCATTGAGACATAGTTCCTCAAACAACATCCCCCATTGAGACATAGTTCCTCAAACAACATCCCCCATTGAGACATAGTTCCTCAACCAACATACCCCATTGAGATATAATTCCTCAAACAACATCCCCCATTGAGACATAGTTCCTCAACCAACATCCCGCATTGAGACATAGTTCCTCAACCAACATACCCCATTGAGATATAATTCCTCAACCAACATCCCCCATTGGGACATAGTTCCTCAACCAACATCCCCCATTGAGACATAGTTCCTCAACCAACATCCCCCATTGAGACATAGTTCCTCAACCACCATCCGCCATTGAGACATAGTTCCTCAACCAACATACCCCATTGAGACATAGTTCCTCAACCAACATCCCCCATTGAGACATAGTTCCTCAACCAACATCCCCCATTGGGACATAGTTCCTCAAACAACATCCCCCATTGAGACATAGTTCCTCAAACAACATCCCCATTGAGGCATAGTTCCTCAACCAACATCTCCCATTGAGACATAGTTCCCAAGCTCAGTCCGAAATCGTTGGCACAATTTGGAGTGTCGGGTTTGGTGAGCGCCGTACATCATCCACACAACTACACTAGTTCTATTCACCCCATCACATCGTCCACACAACTGACTGACTGGCACCTTGCCGTCTTGACAGACGATAGTTTGTAAAATGGAGTTATACATCTCCATAACACTAAGCCCGTGCTGAGTTTAGAGACCATGTGTTGCCCATGTAGCATGATCCCTCTCTCGGCCTGCTTAGTTTACTCTAGAGCAGTGGTTCTCAACCGGTGGGGAATACCCCCCCCCCCTTCCAGGGGGAAATTTTAGGGTTTCCAGGTGGGGGGGGGGGAATGAAGATTATTTAAAGATCGCATTAATACAAGGACCAATTACTTGATAATGTTATTCCCTTCATACTTAACGGTTATGTACGTCTCACCCCTTCTAAAATTCATTTTATAAAGTAAGTAGACCCACACATCAAGTTGTATGTGGAAGTCTAGACTTGTTTTGGTATGTGCTTCCATTATTACGTATACTGTGTAGGGGCAGGAGCGGGAGAGGGGGAGGGGGATTTTAGGAAGGAAATACGAAAGGGGGGGGGGGGTGAATGACTTTGTGAAAATATGGTGAAGGAGGGCATGGGCCAAATTTTTAGGTAGGAAATACGAAAGGGGGGAATGACGTTCTGAAAATATGGTGAAGGGGGCACGGGCCAAAAAAGGTTGAGAACCACTGCTCTAAAGGGAAGGTAACACTAATACGTCTGGAACAAGACAAGCTGCGGAATGTGCCGGATCAGCAAAGCAAAAGCTACAACTGTCAACCTTTCGTAGCTTCCATCCTAGAATATTTGCCGACCAAGACTTAGGGCCTGGTCTGCCCTGCCATGACATTTAGTCTTTAGGTTGCATTTCCTCGCACTAGGGTAACGCTTGTACACTCCCAATTGCACTCCTTTCCTTGAGGCCGTAGGCATATTGTGGGATGTCGGGTTTGGTAAGCGCCGCCAAACATTCAGCGCTAACAGAAAGCAGGTAGTGCCGTCTATTGTCATACGGTAGCTCAGTCATATCTGGCGACTAAGACCTGACCAATACAGAATAACAGTATGTATATTCTCCCCATCACATCATCCCCACAACTACAATCGCTATATTATACCCATCACATCATTCACTCAACTATGCTCACTATATCCCCCCCCCCCCCATCAAATCATCTACTGAACTATACTCGCTATATCCCCCCCCCCTACATCACATCATCCACTCACCTATACACGCTATATTCTACCCATCACATCATCCACTAAACTATACTTACTATATTCTCCACATCACATCATCCAATCAACTATACTTACAATATTCTCCCCATCACATCATCCACTCAACTATACTCAAAATATTCTCCCCATCACATCATCCACTCAACTATACTTACTATATTCTCCCCACCACATCATCCACTCAACTATACATACTATATTCTCCCCATCACATCATCTACTCAACTATACTTACTATATTCTCCCCATCACATCATCCACTCAACTATACTTACTATATTCTCCCCATCACATCATCCACTCAACTATACTTACTAAATTCTCCCTATCACATCATCCACTCAACTATACTTACTATATTCTCCCCATCACATCATCCACTCAACTATACTTACTATATTCTCCCCATCACATCATCCACTCAACTATACTTACAATATTCTACCCATCACATCATCTACTCAACTATACTCGCTATATCCCCCACCCCATCACACCATCCACTCAACTATACTTACTATATTCTCCCCATCACATCATCCACTCAACTATACTTACTATATTCTCCCCATCACATCATCCACTCAACTATACTTACTATATTTTCCCCATCACATCATCCACTCAACTATACTCGCTATATCCCCCCCCCCCCATCACATCGTCCACTCAACTATACTTACTATATTCTCCCCATCACATCATCCACTCAACTATACTTACTATATTCTCCCCATCACATCATCCTCTCAACTATACTTACTATATTCTCCCCATCACATCATCCACTCAACTATACTTACTATATTCTCCCCATCCCATCATCTACTCAACTATACTCGCTATATCCCCCACCCCATCACATCATCCACTCAACTATACTTACTATATTCTCCCCATCACATCATCCACTCAACTATACTCACTATTCCCCCCCCCCCCCATCACATCATCCACTCAACTACACTCGCTATATCCCCCCATCACATCATCCACTCAACTACACTCGCTATATCCCCCTATCACATCAACCACTCAACTACACCCGCTGTATTCTCCCCATCACATAATCCACTCAACTAGGCTCGCTATATTCCCCCCATCACATCATCCCCTCAACTATATTCGCTATAGTCTCCTCGTGACATAATCCTCTCAACTATACTCGCTATAATCCCCCCATCACACCATCCACTCAGCTATAATTGCTAAATTTCCCCCCATCACATCATCCCCTCAACTATACTCGCTATAGTCTCCCCAATACATCATCCTCTCAATTATTCTCGCTATAACCCCCCCCCCCCCATCACATCATCCACTTAGCTATAATCGCTAAATCCCCCCCCCCCCATCACATCATCCTCTCAACTATACTCGCTATAATCCCCCATTACACCATCCACTCAGCTATAAACGCTATATTCCCCCCATCACATCGTCCACTCAACTATTTTCGCTATAATCCCCCATTACACCATCCACTCAGCTATAAACGCTATATTCCCCCCATCACATCGTCCACTCAACTATTTTCGCTATAATCCCCCATTACACCATCCACTCAGCTATAAACGCTATATTCCCCCCATCACATCGTCCACTCAACTATTTTCGCTATAATCCCCCATTACACCATCCACTCAGCTATAAACGCTATATTCCTCCCATCACATCGTCCACTCAACTATACTCGCTATAGTCTCCCCATCACATCATCCTCTCAACTATACTCGTTATAATTCCTCCCCCCCCCCCATCACATCATCCACTCAGCTATAATTGCTAAATTCCCCCCCCCCCCATCACATCATCCCCTCAACTATACTCGCTATATTCTCCCCATCACATCATCCACTCAACTATACTTAATATATTCTCCCCATCACATCATCCACTCAACTATACTTACTATATTCTCCCCATCACCACTCATCCCTTCAACTATATTCGCTATAGTCTCCTCATGACATAATCCTCTCAACTATACTCGCTATAATCCCCCCATCACAACATCCACTCAGCTATAATTGCTAAATTTCCCCCCATCACATCATCCCCTCAACTATACTCGCTATAGTCTCCCCAACACATCATCCTCTCAATTATACTCGCTATAATCCCCCATAACATCATCCACTTAGCTATAATTGCTAAATTCCCCCCCCCCCATCACATCATCCCCTCAACTATACTCGCTTTAGTCTCCCAATCACATCATCCTCTCAACTATACTCGCTATAATCCCCCATCACATCATCCACTCAGCTATAAACGCTATATTCCCCCCCCCCCATCACATGCCCACTCAACTATACTCGCTATAGTCTCCCTATCACATCATCCATTCAGCTATAATCGCTATATTCCCCCCCCCCCCCATCATATCATCCACTCAACTATACTCGCTATAGTCTCTCCATCACATCATCCTCTCAACTATACTCGCTATAATCCCCCCCCCCCTCCTAACACATCATCCACTCAGCTATACTCGCTATAATCCCCCCCCCCCCCATCACATCATCCACTCAACTATAATCGCTATATTCCCCCCATTACATCATCCCCACAACTACACCCATTGTTCCCCTTCCCTTTCCCATTCCCTGAACCACAGAAAAGCTTTTTCAGCAAATTTCCCAGCTCATATTTCATGACTGGGATACAATTACTCAATTTTATCGCCTTGTTAACCGCATATTTTCTTCTATTTTTTTGTTTTTGTTTGTTTTGTTTATAACGATTGACGTTTTTCTACGTTCCATGGTTATTTATTTATCCCCATCACCCCCGTATCACCCCCTCTCTTTGAGATTACCTTCGTGTTGAGGCTGTTAGCGCAAATTTGGAATCCGTGGATGACTCCAGTTTCACAAAAAGCTCCAGTTTATAATTTTCCTGGGAGAGTATTAATTAATTCAACCAGCGCCATCGTCTACATTTGATCTATGTGCTAGTTTGTTTTGCAAGGTGAGTGGGCCGCGCTGATGTGTGAAATCGGCGCAGAAAGAAAATTATATGAATCGACAGAGGATGAGACAATTACGGCCGCAGAACTAGCCACACGATATGGGTTTTCTGCCTATGTTGCTCTCTGTAGAATATGTGAATTGTGTGTCTGCTAACGACAACTGAATGTTTTTGATGGTTGGATACAAACGTTTGTCACTGTTGTTGTTGTTGTTGTGGTGGTGGTGGTTGTTGTTGTTGTTGTTGTTGGCGTTTTTGTTGTTTTTGTGGTTGTTGTTATTGTTGTTGTTGTTGATGTTGTTGTTGTGGTTGATGTTGTTGTGGTGGTGGCGGTGGTAATGGTGGTGATTGTTGTTGTTGTTGTTGCTGCTGTTGTTGTTGTTGCTGCTGTTGTTGTTGTTGTTGTTGTTGTGGTGGTGGTGGTGTTGGTGGTGATGGTGGTGGAGGTGGTGGTGGTGGTGATTGTTGTTGTTGTTGTTGTTGTTGTTGCTGCTGTTGTTGTTGTTGCTGCTGCTGTTGTTGTTGTTGTTGTTGTTGTTGTGGTGGTGGTGGTGGTGGCGGTGGTGGTGGTGGTGGTGGCGGCGGCGGCGGTGGTGGTGGTGGAGGTGGTGGTGGTGGTGATTGTTGTTGTTGTTGCTGTTGTTGTTGTTGTTGTTGGTTTTGTTGTTGTTGTTTGTAATTTGTAATCTTGTTTCTGGAGCCACGATAGGTTGAGATTGTAGAGAATTGTGCCACGGTATCATATTTAGCGATAAGAGACACTGAATGCCGTCAGGTATCGCCATGTGTAATAGGACAATGAAGTGTGTTTGTGTGGGTGGGATGTGGGTGGGTGGTAGTGTGTTTGAATCGTGTGGTAAGAGCAAACCAGTGTGCGGTCAGATATGACAATGTGTAATGGGACAATGAAGAGTGGGTGTGGGTGGGTGGGTGGGTGTGGATCGTATGCGACCCCCGTGTGCAGTCAGATATGATAGTGTGTAATGAAACAATGAAAAGTGTGTGGACTGTGTGGGGAAAATCACAAGCACAGAGAAATGTACACAACATCGGAACTCACATCACATGAATAGAAATCATAGTGGGAAAATGGATAACAAGATTAAGCAATAATAATGATGATGATAATAATGTTAATAATAATAACAATAATAATAATAATAATAATAATAATAATAATAATAATAATAATAATAATAATAATGGTGATTAATCGTCCCAGGCACCGCCCGTATCTGCCATGAGGTTACACACAGTAGCTTTCCTTATGCAACCCCTTTAATTTGTTATATACTACAACATGTCTGCTACCATATTAACAACTTGACGTCACAACTGTGACACACATCTAATTCCCATATTCTGCTATCCATATTTCTTAGATCCAAATCTATGTTCTTGTTTGGCACTGTTTAGGAAGTGTGTATGAAATTTTCTAAATGAAACACACAAATCCCCACTGCTACTAGTACACAGGGGATGGGAGTATTTATTCTCTTCGTCATTGGGCGGATAATGTTACAAACGACAGAGAAAATATCTGCATCTGCCCGGGTAGATAACGACAGTTGAATGTTTCTGTTGTTTAAAGAGAAACTGTTGTGTTTGTTGTTTTTGTTGTTTTGTGTAAATCGGCTGCAAGATTGAGTTTTAATTCCTAAACTCGATATATTAGTTGGCAGGTCAACGCGCACAAATATGCGATGTCATCTATTATAATGAAAGAACGAACTTTATTTTCAAAGGGTTAAGTATTGGTCGCGCAGGTCCATCTGACATTCTGTCTGTCTTATCTCTCTGCTCTCATACATTATTTCATTCATACATCACTTATGAAGCTAATCTTAGACAACAACGGAAACAATATGCATTATAAACGCTGGGGAAATGTGCAGTAATTAATAATATGCGACTCACTAAACTTAATTTTTGTCATAGCAATTATAATTATGTTTTTTCGCATATCCTATAACAGGACATCGCTGTCAACACTCTGTTGTTGATTTCTTGGCAAGATTACGCAAAGTAGTTTGCCATTGCTTTCAGAGCGGCCGGCTCACACATCCCGTAAGTAGCCGACGTGGCGAGAACCGCTACCGATTCTCGCGCAGCTGCGTTTGCTCACGTGGATAAACGGGATAGGTAATTGTAATGTCCCATGGTTAGGATAATGTAATACTTGTTTGACAAACTACTGAACGTAAACTTTCCAAGAAATTACAAGCACCCAAGAAAATGCTGAGGTTGACTGCGTCGTCCTGTAGAAGGATATGCAACTAACTTTACGTCTATGATATTATTATTACTATTATTACTATTATTATTATTATTATTATTATTATTATTATTATTATTATCATCATTAGTATATCAAAGGGCATGTTATCTGTACTGAGATAGTGTTCAGATAGGTTGCGATTAATGTATATGGGGGATTGCTGATGTCTTTGGTATCTTGTGGGAAATTGTTCCACAACTGAGATGCAGAGTACGTAAAGTTATTTTGTATAAGTCTATCCCAGGTTTCGGGAGACGAAGTATGTTTAGTCGTTTGCTATGTTTTCTGTTATATTTAAACATTGGCCGAAGGTATCTTTAGTACAAGAAACGATTGAAAACCATGAACTGATTAGAGGAATTAGATAGTCACGTAGATAGTCACAATGTTTTAGACACGATATGAGAATAAATAAATTTCAGAACTTGGTGAGAACTGGCAAGATTGAGGGGGAAAGAGCAAGATGATAAAGGTAGCTTGGAGCATTGCGATATAGAAGCACCCTTAACCATTGGGCTTGGGCCATGGTGACAGAAAACGTCATCAAACACGGACAATCAGATGCCACATGCCAGATGTCATTCTGGCATTACTCATCATCATCATGTGGCATGCTGAAAAGCGTGGGCGGTCATGTCACGCCATCTCACGCGATCACCAGAGTCGTGGATCAGATAAGTGTTTTTGTCACGACCATACGACGTGTCCAAGCCATCCAGGTCTTTACTTCTCTGCCTTCTCCTTGGACTTTTCCTCTCAATCTTGCCAGTTGTCACCAAGTTTATTTCTTCTCATAACGTGTCTAAACGGTTGTGACTGTCTACGCCTAATGTGCTGTTTTAATCTCTCTTTGCTGTACTACTTCATCCATTGATCAGCGGCTTGTTCTGTGCAGAACCTTGCTTCCATCACAGTCTACCTAAACTTCTCTCTATCATGAGTAGGATATAACCAAAATGTGTTGCTTGCATGTGTAAATTGTTTGTAACATATTCAATCCATCAACGACATGGACTTTATATTCCTCCCTTCGCCCTGTGCACCTTCCGCTGTAATTATATTTAGCAGATTTTAAAGTTTCTGCTGTTTTCTTATAGTCCATGCCGTGTAGCGTTAGTGATCTTGTCTGTCCTCAACTCTCTGTCTCTTGTACTGACTATCTTCTTTTAATCCACGCCGTGTGGTGTTGGTAATCATGTTTGTCTACAACTCTCTCTCTCTCTCTCTCTCTCTCTCTCTCTCTCTCTCTCTCTCTCTCTCTCTCTCTCTCTCTCTCTCTCTCTCTCTCCTGTACTGCCAGTCATCTCTGATGCTCCGCCATGCCAGGAATGAGTCAGCCTGTCCGTTATCTTCTCTCTTGGTCTTCACTTGTCTTCCCTCCACTCCAACTGTCCCGTTGTGTCGACATACTCCACCTTTCCAAAGACCGCCTTGCGCTGATTTTTAAACAAATAATATGAGTGCCGGTCGTTGTGAAAGCAATGGAAACTATTGAACGTAAACTTTTCAAAAATGCACAAATAGTCAAAATATACTGGATTGACGTCCTGTGAAAGATATGCAAGTGACTTACTTTTTTACTCAAAAACGTATGTGTGCATTTCGGCTGTTTTGTTAAATTTGAATAACGAATGACATTATTTTGGGGCAAGTGCAGAAATTCAGATATCTGGGCACATGGATACCTTTAGATGGAAGATGCATCCCAGAGATAAACTGCATTCTATAATGTAAAGAACATTTTGTGCAATAAATTCTTGTCCGGGAAAGTTAGAAAAAATAGGTCTTGTGAAAAACAAAAACAATCTATGAAGCTTTGGAGATGTGGTTTTATAGAAGAATGCTACAAATTAATTGTACAGCCACAAGAGCAATCTGGACATTTTGAGGGAAGCTAGGTCGCAAAGACAACTTACCACAAACATCAAAAAGAGGCTGTCATCGTGTTTCGGCCACATTTTGAGGAGACGAAAGCTGGAACATAGTGTGATAACTGGAGAGATTTGCAGAAAGAGAGATAGAGGAAGACAGCGTGAGAAAACTCTTCACAGCCTTGTTTCATGGCACGGAAGAGAATCAACACACAAATTTATCTATGACGTCGCAGATCGTAATTTGTGGAGAGGCATGGTCGCCCTTGTCAACCGGCAATACACTGAATGATGATAATGATGTTGCGACAGGAGATATGCATGCAATCAATACTATGTCTTTAGTTGTTGTATCCTTAATTGTTTTGTTTTGATTTTCTCAGAGCTATGTTTCTTGTTACAGCTTCTGTGATAACACTTCCATCGTCCCTCGGGTGTAAAACTTTAGTATTCACACATGTTTGCATCCTGCAATTTCTTTCTACTAATACATAGATAGTCGTTCTCTCTGGCTGTGGGGTTACAACACTTTCTCTCTGTAATCCCGTTTATCACGCAGAGTTTCGTAGCGGAGCGAGAGCTGAGGCGGTTCGACCCCCGCTCGTGACTTGCGGGATACTGAGCCGGCCGCTCAGAAAGCAATGGCAAACTACTGAGCGTAATCTTGCCAAGAGATCAACATACAGCTGAAAGATGCTGCTGTTGACAGCTAAGTCCTGTAAAGGATATGCTAAAAAAAAAAAAAACATAGATGAAATTGTTTGCTGACATATCTGTACTTGCTACCAGAGGTTATTTTAAGTGTGTAGAGTTCATCGTTGGTGGCACTCTCTAGCTCGACTCCCTGCTGGATAGTGGTGGTGTGAGGCAGGTCAATAAAGTCATTATGTCTGACTTCGGCATGCTTTTGTCAGCTTTGTTTCCTCTAGACCAGAGGTTCCCAAATGACGGCCCGCGGGCCACATGTGGCCTGCCAGCTGTAAGAAAGTGGAACGCGAGGTCGCAGCTCAGGTTGTAGTTTATGTTAGAGCAAATTACGATACGTTTGAAGTCATTGAAGAACTACTAGGACTTGAATCACAGTGTAAATAGAAAGGCACCAAGAGGTTAAATAAGTAACGGGAATCACTTTTGTTGTCTAAAATAGAACAGGATGGTAAATACCTGGCGATACTGTTGGTTGTTTCGTCCCTGCGGGAGGAGAAATCCAATTACATCCGGCCATTTGCAGTCGGAAATTGGAGCAGTTTCTCAGGGGCACCGGTGCATTATGGTCAAGTGTTTGTAGACAATGGAGGGGATGTTCTTGTGTTGATACAAGAACAACTTGCACAAGTAAGACATTATTTAAAAAAGGTTCTAAAGAAGATGTCATTTACGCCATCATTATAAATTTATTTTGAGGACTCACATCGATGCTATGTCTCTCCAATGCCTCTTCTTTGATCATCATCACTTCAGTCAGATCCAAGCGAGGTGCCAAGGGCATCAGATCGTGCGCCTCAACTCTCCCTAGTCGCATCAATTTTCTTCAACCCCGCATACGTCCGATCCCCAATTACCCTCCATGCCTGCATGAAACAGTTTAGTTGTTGCCACGCCCTCTCTCTCGTGTTGCCTGGATGTTGCAGTCAGAGCGCTCAGTGCTTCCACTGAAGATGAACACGTCCATGGTGAGTTCCTAAATGACATTCTGCATGTTCAGCTGCCTCGTCTGAAGCAGGCATTGGCGACCACGACTCTCACACCCCCTTCTTCATCTCAAGAGCTGTAGGTCAACATGACCAAATGGATATCACTCATTCTTAAACATCCGGTGTGCTGATGTCAAGGTAGCGGGTTCAACCCCGACACCAGTTAGTTGAACAAAATGTCGAATTCACGTCCTTGACTTAAAGACGTAAATTACAAGTATCTCAGAAGTCGGAGTGTGGTCGCCAGATGGCGAGGGACACTGGTAATAGAGAAAGCTAATCCACACGCAAAACGTCAGTCCACTGCACTAGAAGTAGTAGCATGTGTATGGACAACGCTGGAGTTCAACCCGAGTTTAAAATACACACGCACACACTCACACACACTCATACACACGCGCGCGCACACACACACAATCTCTTCCGTTGGCCAGCAGGTCAGACAGTCTCTGACATCAATTGCTGCCCAGTGACTTCTCCTGTCCATACAGAACTTCCTCTGTCTTATGCTACCTGTCTAGTCTGATATTTCCCAGGGACAGGTCCTACTGGATATACGTCCTTATCCACAGAGGCTGGGCTTAAATACACTGCACCTGAGTGCAGGATGTGCGTGGCTAAGCACGTTCAAAAGGGGGGAGGGGGGAGAAGAAATTAAATAGGGGTGTTACCATCCTCTTCCCATTTTTTAAACAAACGGTACAAAGAATTGGTACATAGATATAGTACAAACAAATGATACAAAGGAATGGTACATAGAAATGCTGCACATCAATGGTAAAAAGAAATGATTAATAAATGGTACAATTAAGTGGTACAACGGAATGGTACAAAGAAATGGCACAAACAATTGGTACAATGAAATGGTACAAAGAAATACTACAGATAAATGGTACAATAAAGGGTACAAGAATATGGTATAAAGAAATGACCCAAAAAATGTTAGTCAGCCAGCCAGCCAGCCAGCCAGCCAGCCAGTCAGTCAGTCAGTCAGTCAGTCACTCGGTCAGTCAGTCAGTCAGTCAGTCAGTCTCCTCATTGCACATCGAACCATTCCGTCCGTAAGTGCTCGAATCCGCTCCTCAGTAAATCCCGCATCGTGTAGCAACTGACGACACCAGTTCTGTGTTGGTTTATTAATCTTTTTTGGCTTCCTGCGTAGTGTTCTTATTTTACCACCCCTCTTTTCATCTGCTATTCTCGGAGCCTAACCATGGTTGTAGATTCATAGTCATCACTTGGTTCTCGTGAACGACTTACTTCTCGTAGAGCATTCAGAATATCAGCCTGGTCCATGGCTCGTCCGCCTTCCATGCAAGCCTGCTCATTTCCTTGTACTCCCGAATGCCCTGGCATGAAAATGAAACTAATCTTTGCCAGCTGTGACCGCTCCAGAGACAGCAACCACTCTCTTCGGATCCACCCCATCTCTATCTTCTTGGGCATGCTCATTGAGTCACTAAGGAAACATGTCCTAGTGAATGTCTGTGTCTCGAGCCATGTTATTGCTTTACTTACTGCCATGACTTCCATAGTCAGGCTACTTGTGGTCTCAACAAAAGCACCAGAATCTTCCTTCACAATGCTCCCTCCGGCTTGAGCAGTAAAAGTCCATGAACTTCTCACTCGTGGAATGACCGACCCATCTGTGTCAATGACAGCATCCCCTCCAAAGAATTCTCGAAAATCACAGCCTTTACTTCCTCCTCTACAGCAGCTGAATTTTCTTGTCTGCATTTTCTGTCTAGTTGGATGCAAACTGAAAAGGATGTACAGAAATCTGTTGGCATTTGTACCCACTCCACGCCAGGTTTTATGTCCTCAAGTGAACACACTTGTTGAAGAATGTCTTCGGCTTGTCCCATCCACAACATTCCTCTTTTTAACCTGCTGCCCATTACCTTCTTGATTTCACTGTGCAATGGATGTTGTGTGTTTGCGTTCACTCTGAGGTAGGCGCGTGCTCGGCTAATTTGTAGGCTGTCTCCCATGGTTGGAAAATCAAGAAGGTATCTCTTGTACATCTAAAAATAATACGCATAGCTTCGTTCTGTATCCTTTCCATCCTATTAATCTGCTTACGGTTGATAGTCAGGATCGCCATCGCATACTCCAAAACAGAAAGGACCAGACCCTCGTAAAGGAGACATAGATGGCGCTGCTCACAGTTTGCCGCCGCCATCACCCGCATCGCAGCCAAACCTCGCTTGGTCTTTGTTATCACCTGGTGCTCAGGATAACTTCATTGCTTGTGTTCTTTCCACCGTCTCTGAACACAGATTTACAGTTGGTGTTGGAGTGTTGACGATATGGTAGACAAGGAGAACCATGTCACTGCTGCTAAACAAGTGGTAAAAAGACATGGTACACAGAAATGCTGCAAATAAATGGTACAAACAAATGGCACTAAGAAATTGAAAAAATAAATAGTACAAAGGCATGGTACACATAACTCGCAAAATGGCTGCACTCTGTGCCGTGTGAGCTCCAATTGTAAGTCTAAGTGGTTACATTATAAAATATTTTGCATATATATATATATATATATATATATATATATATATATATATATATATATATATATATATATGTAATAGCATTTGTGTGTGCTTTATCAGACAATTTTTACTGTCAGTAATTTGCCATTGTTTTCTGAACGACCGACACCCGTACAATCGAAATGAACGCTAGGCTGTCTGCTTCCAAACCGTGTGCGGCAGATCCCGAACCCTGTTTTCCCGAACCCTGTTTTCCCGAACCCTATTTTCCCGAATCCTGTTTTCCGTGTTTCGAGGAATCGTGAAACGTATTCGTCACCCCTAAGCCACATTAACTAACAGACATAGCAGGTTAGCATGGCCGAATGGGTAAAAACGCGTATTCTTAAACATCCGGTGTGCTGATGCCGAGGTAAGGGATTCAAGCCCTACATCGGACAGTTGGACTAAAATGTTGACATGTCTTCCTTGACTTGGGGACATAAATTACAAATACCTCTGAAGTCGGAGTGGGTTCACCTGATGGCGAGGGACACTGTTAATATGGAAAGCTACAGCCTGTCTCCCTGGGTAGGAGTTACACGACTTCCTCCGTAATCACGTATACTATCGTGAGTAACGTGACGTGCGCGAGAATCGATAACGGTTACCGTTGGTAGCTTACGGGGTATGTGAGCCGGTCGCTCAGAAAGCAATGGCAGACTACTGAGCGTAATCTTGCCAATAAATCAACAATCAGCTGAAAGATGCTGATGTTGACAGCGATGTCCTGTAAAGGATATGCAGAAAAAAAATCCACACGCAAAATTCAGCCCATCACTATTTTAAATTGTGTGTATGACCTACGCTTGGGTTCAAAGCTAAGGCATAAAATAAAGACATATAACACATAGCATAGCTAAACAGAGACCCAGCGATGATACACCGCAAGGTCTAATGAAATCAGAAACCGCCAAACAGTTCTAGGAAATTCAAGCGGGCCGTAGTTCTATTGAGAGTTTAGTATTCAGCCAACACGACCCTCTACACAATCTAACACTAAAATATTCTACCGCGTTTTCGGACCTCTGACCCCAGTCACTCAAATATTAACCCCAGAACCAAAACAAAGAATACCCGGAAGTGAGGTCAGACAAAGATGAATGGTTAAGGCGAGAACCACAGAGAAACTGCGAGGTTTCAATTCGTTAGTAGGACGTGAATTAATACAGATAGTGATGGACTGTCTCTACGGAGGCCCACAAAATAGAAGTAGGCTGTAGCAAATAATCGTGCTGGTTTCTGTAAACAAGTAACATAATTAATTGATTGGTATTTAAACAATGTCACAGAAGACTCAATATCAGTATCATGTTTCATGCCGAATCGTTTCCGGATATCTATTCTTGTTTTCCCATTTGTCAAACTACTTGATGATATTTTGTGTTTGTCAACGTCCTAAAGACCTAGGGAAATGAAACTCGGGTTCAGACAGGCAACAAACTCCATTCTGATACTTTCTGATATAATTTATTCACAGTAATCTGGCGAAGAATGGGTTTCGCAGCCAGTTACAATCTTTACGATATCACAGGAGTTCATAACAAAGCAATCATACACATAATCATCACAGCAAAACTCTATCAACTATCTTATAATCAACAATCCTTAAATACACTTGGTTTCTATCTATCAAGTCCCCCTTAAGCTAAACCCTGCTTCGTCCTCGGTGTCCGGTCGCTGTCTGCCCTTCGAAGTGTGTCCAGCGGACACGGGGTGTAACTCTCTTCGAGCTTCTCGTGGAACAGGTCCTGGCACGCTGTAGGCGGGTTCCACCTGTGTCCACGGAGCTGTAGGCAAACTGACCCATTCTTCTCGAAGGCTCGAGATTGTTCGAGCATTCGAGTGGTTACGTTTATTTCCCCTATATTGGTGTTATATCCCTTTTAGAAATCCCTTCTAACTTAATGTTCATATCTACTCTATGTGAGACCTTGACAGTGTTATTCCATCTACAGTATAGTCACGCATCACAATCTACCTATTATCGATGCCCTTTTAGATTGTCTGTTGTTGTTTTCGTGCCAAGTTTTCGTTTGTCACCATACCGTTTTTATTCTGATCGGTTGTCATATTTCTGTTGGTTTGGGAGTCTCTGTGGCGAAGTGGTCAAGCCGTTTGACTCGTGCTCCGAAGGTTGTGGGTTCGATTCCGGGCCGCGCCCTTCTGTTCACGAGTTAAATATTTCGGAGACTCCTGTGGGTCGTCGCTAAAAGCTACGGAGGTCGTGCTTTGTGCGACGCTTCCCGCGCTGCGGAAAGAGACCGAGCCATATGGGATAAAACCTGGTGCAATGAAGTCGACCCTGTCGACTTTTAAGCGTCGACTTTTTATTTCTATTGGTTGTCGGACTACTTCTTGAATGTCCAGATATGAACCGATTCAGTGCCAAACAAAAGGTAATTTTTTTTACCACATGTGGTACACAGTCAAATGAACAAGCATTATAATGTAAATTTCCGTTCTCTTAGCAATAACATTGTGGAAGATACCACGAAACAAAATAAAAATACACTAACATATCGTCCTTCTGTCAAAATGGGAGGTAGCCTTTGGCGATATATTATCATATATATCATATATATTACCTTGTTCTTGTTTTATTTGTTGAGTGTTTTGTGCTTTCTTGTTTGTTCTCCGATAAAGACATAGGTCGAAGTGTTGGCTTTCATCTCTTTGTGTGTGTGTTTTTTTTGTTTGTTCTCTGATAAAGACATGGTTCGGTGTGTTGGCTGTCATTTCTTTGTGTTTTCTTGTTCTCCGATAAAGACATGGATCGGAGCGTTGGGTGTCATCTAGTTAGTTAGTTAGTCGTGGTTCCAACCTCACAGCAACGGTTCGTCCCCATTTTGCTCCGTTCCTGAGCCAGTGAATATCACACAAAACGCCTCCCACTTCCCAATGTGAAAAGTGGGCAAGACAGGAGTCTCGACAAACAACAGCCCGCACATATACACTGTGCATAATGCTACCGCCAGAATGTCAACACAATAGTCCCCCACCAAACATCCAGTTCATCTCTGATGGAATCGGCAGTGTGGATGTTTCCTAGATGTTCACCCACACAGTACGAAAAAATATAGTTCATCGTCGATGGCAGTGGCAGTCAACCAGAAGCCCAGCAGCCACGCATTTCTGCATAAGGCAAAAACCAGTCAACTCTGGGACATAGCCAGCTGCCACCACTCCGAACATGCAGTCACGTTGCAAAAAACCTCGGGCAGATTCAGAAGCATTTCACACGAAACTCACAGCTCACAGTGTCGCACCACGCACTCACTCAGTAGCAGGGCGACGGAACCATCAAGCCTTCTTAGTCGCCTCTTACGACATGCGTGGTAGGCTACAGTGTTGCTATTCTTTGCTTCCCTTATGGGCCCCGGCAACACACGGGAGTGGCTGTCATCTCTTTGTGTTTTCTTCGTCTCTGATAAAGACACTGAACGAACGTTGGCTTTCATCTCTTTGCTTTTTCCCATTCCTTGCCCTTCTGACTCCATTGCCTCCGCATACAACCGTTCTTTTAACAATATTCTTCATCTTTCGTGTTTGTTGTTGCGCTGATGAAGACCTGGTTTGAACGTTCGCCTGTGAGTGTGTGTGTGTGTGTGTGTGTGTGTGTGTGTGTGTATGTGTGTGTGTATATATGTGTGTGTATATGTGTGTGTGTTTGTGTGTGTGTGTGTATTTGTCTGTATATGTGTGTGCTGTTAATAATTTCGACCGCTGAATGCCTACACTTTCATTTGCAGCCTACCCAGAATCTCCTTCCTCTGCCCTTTTCTGTCTCCAACACCGTCTATTTTCTCAGTTTGCAAGAGCTTCTCCAATTTCCATCATAACGTAATACGATCCAAATAATATCACGATTGGTTTGTTCTGTGTCGATGATCAAATAATTGGAATAATAGATTCGGCCATCCAGGATGAATAGACTCGGCCAAACGGATGAATAGACTCCGCCAAATGGGCTTGGTTGCAACGAACTACACAAAACATACATGTTTTGAGTATTCTAAGAATCGTGAGGCGTTCCTCTGGAATAGCGGTTTCCATATTCGAACAACATCAAGGAATATGTATTTAGTATTTCGGCCAGAGTATTATTGTATTCAATTATATGATACAGTTCAAACCGCTTAAAGCGATCTCGGATGTGGTGAATTTCTGTTGTGAAGAACAATGTTGTATTGTAGGTTTTAACTTCATTACTATATGCTTTAACTCTTATAAGAGGAATTTCTGATAAGAAGAACTATTTCTTGGGTCCCAGGCGAGTTTGCCTTATCAGGTCTGCAGTGTATATGCACTGTATAATAACTGCAGCATGCACCTGACGAGATACAGCAAAATATGCCATGCAATAAATCGTGCAATATTTTGTTTATATCATCTACGTATAAAATTTAGGTACTTTCTTAACACATCGAGGTCGTAGTCGGTTCTACTGAGTTCGTGCACTGGGAGAAGATTCTCCTTGCGTGATGTATATAAGGATACGGTAGTTGTCTGTGAACCAAATCATCAAACAACTATGACGCCTACAGGGTTTTTCCAATGTTCACCATTTTCTCGTGTGATACTTAATCTCTCTTTGCATACATGTCATCTCCTATGCGAGACACATAAAGATAGCGTTGCCAAGAACGTTTTGTGGGAAAACAGCATCTCCCTCGTGAGTGTGGGGGATGTGATTGGAAATTCAAAGATGCATCTGTGAAAACACACAAGATAAAACGTCGTTAAAAAACAGCCAATGCAGGGCATTTGGTATTTAGTTGCGTTATTTCTCGCGGCAACATTTTGCACATTCTGATGCCCTATCTGTCCAGTCTCTGTCTATCCCTATCTGTCCCATATCTGTCTATCCCTGACTGTCTCCCCATACCTCTCTTTGTCTATCCATATCTGTCTCTCCTTATCTGTCCCTTCTATGTCTCTCTATGTCTCTCTCTCTCTATCTGACCCTTTTCTGTCTATCCATATCTGTCTCTCCTTATCTGTCCCTTCTATGTCTCTCTATGTCTCTCTCTATCTGACCCATCTCTGTGTATCCATATCTGTCTCTCCCTATCTGTCTCTTCTATGTCTCTCTATGTATCTCTCTATCTGACCCATCTCTGTCTATCCATATCTGTCTCTCCCTATCTGTCTCTTCTATGTCTCTCTATGTCTCTCTCTATCTGACCCATCTCTGTGTATCCATATCTGTCTCTCCCTATCTGTCTCTTCTATGTCTCTCTATGTCTCTCTCTATCTGACCCATCTCTGTGTATCCATATCTGTCTCTCCCTATCTGTCTCTTCTATGTCTCTCTATGTATCTCTCTATCTGACCCTTTTCTGTCTATCCATATCTGTCTCTCCTTATCTGTCTCTTCTATGTCTCTCTATGTATCTCTCTATCTGACCCATCTCTGTCTATCCATATCTGTCTCTCCCTATCTGTCTCTTCTATGTCTCTCTATGTCTCTCTCTATCTGACCCATCTCTGTGTATCCATATCTGTCTCTCCCTATCTGTCTCTTCTATGTCTCTCTATGTCTCTCTCTATCTGACCCATCTCTGTCTATCCATATCTGTCTCTCCCTATCTGTCTCTTCTATGTCTCTCTATGTCTCTCTCTATCTGACCCATCTCTGTCTATCCATATCTGTCTCTCCCTATCTGTCTCTTCTATGTCTCTCTATGTCTCTCTATGTCTCTCTATGTATCTCTCTATCTGACCCATCTCTGTCTATCCATATCTGTCTCTCCCTATCTGTCTCTTCTATGTCTCTCTATGTCTCTCTATGTCTCTCTCTATCTGACCCATCTCTGTCTATCCATATCTGTCTCTCCCTATCTGTCTCTTCTATGTCTCTCTATGTCTCTTCTATGTCTCTCTATGTATCTCTCTATCTGACCCATCTCTGTCTATCCATATCTGTCTCTCCCTATCTGTCTCTTCTATGTCTCTCTATGTATCTCTCTATCTGACCCATCTCTGTCTATCCATATCTGTCTCTCCCTATCTGTCTCTTCTATGTCTCTCTATGTCTCTCTCTATCTGACCCATCTCTGTCTATCCATATCTGTCTCTCCCTATCTGTCTCTTCTATATCTCTCAATATCTGTCCCCTCGTTTCGTTCTCTATCTGTCCCCACCATGTCTCTCTCTCTGCCTCTCTCTACCTGTCACCTCTATGTATCTCTGTCTATCTATGTCTTTTGCCCTATGTCTCTCTCTGTCTCTCTCTCTATCTATCCCCTCTATATCTCTCTCTGTCTCTGTCTCTCTCTCTCTCTCTCTCTCTCTCAGCCCCCCCCCCATTGTTTCTCCCAATCTGTCCCATATTTGTCTCTCTGTCTCTCCCTATCTGTCACCTCTATGTCTCTCTGACTTTCTCTGTCTACCCCCATGTCTCTGTCTGTCTGTCTCTCTATCTATCACCTCCATGTCTCTCTATCTGTCTATCTGCCACTCTATATCTCTCTCTGTCTCTCTCTATCTGTCACCTATATGTCTCTCTCTTTCTCTCTTTGTCTGTCCCCCCTCTGTCTCTCTATGTCTCTCTCTATCTGTCCCCTCTCTGTCTATCACTATCTATCTTTCTCTGTCTCTTTCTATCAGTACCCTCTCTGTCTCTCCCTATCTGTCTTCCCTATCTGCAAATTTTTCTGTCTATCGCTATCTGTGTCTCCTTATCTGTCCCTTCTATGTCTCTCTCTATCAGTCAACTCTCTGTCTCTCCATATCTGTCTCTCTCTATCTGTCCCTTCTCTGTCTCTCTGTATCTTTCTCCCCTCTCTATTTGACCCCTCTCTGTGTGTACCCCTCTCTGTGTGTACCACTCTCTATTTGACACCTCTCTGTTGTACCCCTCTCTATTTGACCCCTCTCTGTTTGTACCCCTCTCTATTTGACCCCTCTCTGTTTGTACCCCTCTCTATTTGACCCCTCTCTATTTGTACCCCTCTTTATTTGTACCCCTCTCTATTTGACCCCTCTATATTTGTACCCCTCTCTATTTGACCCCTCTCTATTTGACCCCTCTATGTTTGTACCCCTCTCTGTTTGTACCCCTCTCTGTTTGTACCCCTCTCTGTTTGTGCCCCTCTCTATTTGACCCGTCTCTATTTGACCCCTCTCTATTTGTACCCCTCTCTATTTGTACCCCTCTCTATTTGACCCCTCTCTCTTTGTACCCCTCTCTGAATGTACCTCTCTCTATTTGACCCCTCTCTGTTTGTACCCCTCTCTGTTTGTACCCCTCTCTGATTGTACCCCTCTCTGTTTGTACCCCTCTCTGATTGTACCCCAATCTGTTTGTACGCCTCTCTGTTTGAGCCCCTCTCTATTTGTACCCCTCTCTATTTGACCCCTTTCTATTTGACCCCTATCTCTTTGTACCCCTCTCTATTTGACCGCTCTCTGTTTGTACCCCTCTCTGTTTGTGCCCCTCTCTGTGTATACCCCTCTCTATTTCACCCCTCTCTGTTTGTACCCCTCTCTATTTGTACCCCTCTCTGTTTGTACCCCTCTCTATTTGACCCCTCTCTGTGTACCCCTCTCTATTTGACCCCTCTCTGTTTGTACCCCTCTCTATTTGACCCCTCTCTGTGTGTATCCCTCTCTATTTGACCCCTCTCTGTTTTTACCCCTCTCTATTTGACCCCTCTCTGTGTGTACCCCTCTCTATTTGACCCCTCTCTGTTTGTACCCCTCTCTATTTGACCCCTCTCTGTTTGTACCCCTCTCTGTTTGTACCCCTCTCTGTTTGACCCCTCTCTGTTTGTACCCCTCTCTGATTGTACCCCTCTCTGTTTGTACCCCTCTCTGATTGTACCCCAATCAGTTTGTGCCCCTCTCTGTTTGTTGACCCCTCTCTGTTTGTGCCCCTCTCTGTTTGTTGACCCCTCTCTGTTTGTACCCCTCTCCCACTATGCCCCACTGTGGCGACCAAGCTAACCCGGAGCTCAATGGACGGGTCAATATCTGTCAGCTGACACAGCTGCTGTATCTGGTTCACCCAGGGGCCAGGACGTGGCAAGCCGGCCGTCTGCTGCCGTCTGTATCAGCGATCAGACATATAAACAGTCCAAACAACCGACAGACAAATAAATACACAGACAGACAAATACATCGACAGGTAGTCAGACAGACAAATAAACAGACAGACAGATACACAAAAAGGTATGTAAACAAATAAACAAAGAGAAAGACATGACAACAGACAGATAGACGTGCACATAGACAGGTAGACAGGTAAATAGACAGGTAGACAGTTACAGACATAGCATGTGGGTGTGAGACAAATACACGGACCAGCAGACATGAAAACAGGCGAACAGATAAAGAGACAGAGAAGGAAACAGATAAGCACAATGGCGGACAACTAAACAGGCAACCAGATGTATAAACAGACAGATACATAAAGATAGAGACAGACATATAACTAAATAAACGGGCAGATAAAATACAGAGAGGCAAACACATTAACACAGAGACTAATAAACAGACAGACAAATAAACGTACAAACTGACAAATAAGCACACTGACGCATCAACAGACATACACATACACATACAGACAGACAAATAAGCACGATGACACACCAATAGACAGACAAATAAACATACAGACAGACAAATAAGCGCAGTGACACATCAACAGACAGACAAATAGTTTGAGTAAAACAAAACAATTCCTGAACAATTTCTGTAAATGTGTTACATGTGTGTAGGTATGTTACATGGGTGTGGGTTACATGGGTGTGGTTTACATAAGGTGGGTTACATGGGTGTGGGTTACATAGGTGTGGGTTACATGGGTGTAGATTAGGTGTGTGTGGGTTATATGGGTACAGGTTATATGGGTGTGGATTACATGGGTGTGGGTTACATGGGTGTGGGTTACATGGGTGTGGATTACATGGGTGTAGGTTAGATGTGTGTGGGTTACATTGGTTTGGGGTACATGGATGTGGGTTACATGGGTGTGGTTTACATGGGTGTGGGTTACATGGGTGTGGGTTACATGGGTGTGGGTTACATGGGTTTAGGTTAGGTGTGTATGGGTTACATGGGTGTGGGTTACATGGGTGTAGGTTACATATGTGTGGGTTACATGGGTGTGGGTTACATGGGTGTGGGTTACATTGTGTGTGTGTTACATGGGTGTCATTTACCTTGGTGAGTGCTACATGTGTGTGGGTTACATGGGTTTGGCTTACATGGGTGTATGTTACGTGGGTGTGGGTTACATGGGTGTGTGTTACATGGATGTATGTTACATGGATGTGGGTTACATGGATGTGGGTTACATGTGTGTGGGTTACATGGGTTTGGCTTACATGGGTGTATGTTACGTGGGTGTGGGTTACATGTATATGGGACACATGTGGGTTACATGGTTTTGGATTATATGGGTGTAGGTTATGTGCGTGAGGGTTACATGGGTGTAGGTTACATGGGTGTGGGTCATATGGGTGTGGGTTAATGGATGTGGGTTACATGGGTGTGGGTCACATGTGTGTGGGTATGTTACATATGTGTATGAATGTTACAAGGGTGTTGGTTACATGGGCGTGGGATACATGGGTGTGGGTTACATGGGTGTGGGTTACATGTGTGGGTGACATGGGTGTGGGTTACACGAGTGTAAAACTCGGGGTTCATGGGTGTGGGATCCGCGAGTGTGAATGTAGTGTACATGGGTGCGCATTCGGCTAAATGGGTGGGGATTAGTTTACATGGTTTTGGTTGTGGGTTACATGTGTGTGGGCTATATGGGTGTGTGTCACGTTAATATGGGTATGGGTTACATACAGGTATGAAATGCGCCATTAGTGTGCTACTGTTTCTCAGCCTACCTGCATAGCTAACACTGTAACAACAAACATATTTATCTACTTACCTACCCACCTACCAACTTGTCTGCCCTTACAACTTCCTGCACATTTAACTTTCCTATCTTCTTCTTCTTCTTCTTCTTCTTCTTCTTCTTCTTCTTCTTCTTCTTCTTCTTCTTCTTCTTCTTCTTCATTTTCTTCTTCTGATTATTTTTCTATTTTTCTTATTCTCTTTCTTCCTCTTCTTCTCCTCATCGTTTTCCTCCTCCTCCTCCTCCTTCTTCTTTGGCCTTTAATCTCCCAGTGTCACAAACACATCCGCAATATATTGACTGGCGCTCATGGAAGTAGACGAATGAAGTAGAAACTAGAGATCATATAAGTCAATACACCCTGTAATCCTCGTGTCTAGTCACCCATATATGAGTATCGACTCTAATGTATTGTAACGTAATAATTCCTTGGACGGCATCTTTCCTCTCTTACATTAGACCTCCGGCACTATCAATAATAATCCCTTATAGAGTACTCAGTGCATTCTATCACAGAGTAGAAGAGGAAGCGTTAATCATAAAACACCACTCCACCTTAGGATATAAGACTTATTACATAAAAGACACCACTCACAGATTGTTGTGGCGTTACAATTCTTAAATGTATATTTACTGTAAAAACTGCATTAAAAAGAGTGCTTTTGCCATTAAGAAATGTCACTGTAATAAATATATTACCTAAAGTATCAATAATATCTTGGGGATATCAATCACTTCGGCAGAGGTCTTTCATCTCGCGGGTGTCTGGTCGGGTAGAGGGCGATGGTGGTCTCCCGGGGTAGATGGGCGTAGCTGTGACAACATCCAAGACGAGTTACGTGGTGCTAGGAAAGTTTTGTGATGGATCATGAGAGGGGAAATGTGTATTTTTGGGAGCGTTTATCACATGATTGTCTCCTTTGTCCTCTCTCTAGTCACTTTATCCGTCTGTGTGTCGGCTAGTACATCTCTCTGTCTGTCTGTCTGTCAGTCTGTCTGTCTGTCTGTCCGTCCGTCCGTCCGTCCGTCCCTCCGCCAACCCACCCGCCCGCCCGCCCGTCTATCTGTCTGTCTGTCTGTCTGTCTGTCTGTCTGTCTGTCTATCCGTCCGTCCGTCCGTCCCTCCGCCAGCCCGCCCGCCCGCCCGCCCACCCGCCCGTCTGTCTGTCTGTCTGTCTGTCTGTCCATAAATGGAAGATGCAACAAATAGTTCATGGCAGTTTGCGCACGGGTGATGTCATCATCTTCACGGCTGGCTCTGTGTTAAGAGTCACAGAAGTGCGTGGGGATCCAAAGCGAAGGGTAATGGACGTATCTTTGTTCAGGAGAGCCTGGCATATGATACCGTGGCATTTAGTCTGAGAATGGAGGTGAGGCAGCAGCTGCATGTTTCCGTTGACTGGAGGACAAACAGAACACACATGTGATTTTAACGGACTCAACAGAGCATGCTGAGAAGGACGAATTCAGGCGTGCTTTCTGTATTCTGGTATTCTTCAATACGAAAATCAAAGATAGGAAACATTGGTTAGGTCTTTTCCCCAGGCCATGTTGGTGTGTTGGTAAATGAGCAGGCAGACAGATTGGCTGGATCTACATCTCTGGGTGGGTTATTGTGCATAAGGCACGCGTGGCCAGGGATCTCTGGTAGCTTGTGTATAGTGTTAGAGAAAAGACAAATCATCATTGTCAGGAAAGAACGGTGCGGCAAGAAAAGACCAGAGGATCTGGTCGACACCCATGACTCCAATGAAATATCATATGGACACATAATAAGACTGATACTGGTACTATTTGTATTGAGACTCTGGTTGTTGCAGATGAGGACGAAACACGCAAGGGAATGTCTAGCGTGCAGTTATGTTGGTTCTCTGACGCAACTCAACTGAATTAAAGCTGCTTCACTTTTAAATTAGCATTGAAAGATGTTCAAAGAACGCCAGGGAAATTTCGGAACAACCTCAAAGAAGTTTTCCCAGACACGCTATCCAACTAAAGAAAAACAAAAGCTGTTGGGGGTGAGGGTTGGGGATGGGAAACCGCAAAATTTTAGCCAGGGCAATGGTCTAACGCTCGGCTTCCATAAATCACGCGCAAAGAAACATAAAAATTAATATATGCAAATGAGCCTAAGAATGTGAGTGAACCACAAAGTGAGAGCTGACAAGTCAGAGTGTTCCAGCCCCCGCGCTATATTAGTGAGATTATCAGTCCTGGGAGTTGAGTGTCCAGTGCCACCACTCGTGACCTGGCATGCGGTCTATTTAATTACCATGTATAGGACGTGATTCTCCCGGCTTAAATCAGAATTCAAGTAGGTCACCGTGTGACCTAGTTAATGGGATGGCAGGATTATGTAGTTGTCGTGTAGGGCAAGTCTATTGAGTGGGCTGTCTGTTCCTTCTTCATTTAATTGCTCCTTGATTCGGCCTCATTTCTCTTATAGTATAGGGATTTGAAGATAAAAGTAAAGATAACCATATTTCATATTTGGTTTGGTGGCACAAACATCCTTGATTGACGTGAATGTCTTCGTTGATCCACTTCTGCACTTTGGTATCGAAACGGCTTGACTGGTGTCGACTTGTTAGCACAGTCCGAACCAGCACACGATGTGACAGAAGCTCAACGGCTGGACAAACATATACAGATAACTGACACCTGGCCGTCTTGACAGACGATAGTTTGTTACATCTGTGCTTCAAAAAATGCAAAATAACTACAACCCATGACTGGGACCAGGGATGGAGTTATAACTCTCTATAGCACAAAGTCTGAGCTCAATTGTGAAGATTATACTTTGCCCATGCAGCATGATCCCTCTCTCGGCCTGCATAGTTTACGCGGAAAAGTTTAGAGGAAAAGGTAGCACAAATACTTCTGGAACAAGACAAGCTGCAGAAGCTGTCGGATCAGCAAAGCAATGCTCTAACTGTCCGCCTGTCGGAGCTTCGATCATAGACCAGCTGCCCTGCTATGACATGTAGTCTGTAGGCTGCATTTCCGAAGCCGTTGGCGCCATGAGGTGTACAAGGTTTGGTGAGCGCCGCCCAACATTAGGCGCTGACAGAAAGCAGGTAGTACCGTCTACTACCATACGTTAGCTCAGTCATACCTGACTCAGACCTGACACAGGTAGTACCGTCTACTACCATACGTTAGCTCAGTCATATCTGACTAAGACCTGACACAGGTAGTAATGTCTACTACCATACGGTAGCTCAGCCATTGTGGCATAACCACTATCCACCATTATTCAGTTGCCAAGAATGCACGCCAAGAAGAGGGGAAAATGTAAAACAATTGACGGCGCACAACTAAAACTGGAACTGAACAAGTGACAGATGACGTCAATTCTGGGAAAGATTTCATCAGCCAAGGCACAAGAGATCATTGCATAAAAAGAGACACGTGACAACGCCTCCATTTGAAAACCCGCTTAGAATATGTTAATCGAGCACTCTTTCTGCAAACTGCCTGATGAACAGACGTGAAAGCTAGTGAGACCGATTTTCAAATAGGGAAGGCAGAATGTCTGAATCCGAGGTGAGCTTGTAATTCCTTAGATTAGACTGATGACCAGATTTATCAATTATCCAGAAAGGGTATCCAGTGTTTGTAATGTCAATTGAAATGTATTATTATTAATTAAAACCTCTGAAATGTAAAATGCTCGACTGTAGATTCTGACGACGCAGAGCCGATTCCCGGGCGAACTGACAATTTCCTACTCTCTTCGAATACTGCAATCCCTGATATTCTTAAAGATAATTATTAACTTTAAGAAGTGCATAATACTACTACATTCTATTCTGGACAACTGTACGAAGTGATGATTCTAAAGCAATCTTGTGCCTTTCATCAGAAACACTGCTAAAAATGCTATCACTATCTACAGCTAAAATGACAGTTCGTGTACTAGAATGAGTGCCTTGTTCTAAAACAGACTTATCTATGTCTATTTTCATTTTAGAAAGCTGAGGGAGAAATCAAATCTTCCCTTTCTCCTTCATCTATTGAATAAATAGGGTTTGAGGAAATAAATATTTATATTTGTGTCAAAATTTAATTAGATAAGGGCACATATGAACTGCATTACATGAGAAAAGTTGTGCTTCGCGGAACTCCACCACGAGAAGTTAACTTAACTCATTACTGGGACGCAGAGGTGTTTCCAAGGCACCAGGGCCGGGTTATATACTGGCCAAGACCTATTGACGCGTCCTCGTCGAGCGCCCTGGGCAACAGGTCCCTTCGGGGTCCTGGCTAAAGTCAGTAGGATCGCCGATTCCTCCGAAGTCGGAGAGTGTCTGCCTGTACGGCGAGGAACCACCAGTCTGCACACCAATAAGCCAGACATGGGACAACGGATACTCACGCAAAACTCAGGTCCTGTATGACATCACACTGATGTTGGACAACAGGATGCCTTCATCCGACATACAGGACTTCGCGTTGGAGCTCAAGCCAACGAACACAAGCAAGCAACTCATTACTCAACACAACTTAAAAACACAACCCCACACCACCCAACACTCAACACCACACCACCCAACACTCAACACACCAACAACAGATAATGGGAAAGGAGTTATTATACAAAGAAGAAGAAGAAGTTGGTTAATTGGGAAAACACAGAGAATCATTAATATACACACTACAAACCCAATGGAGTGATAGAAATGTTATAAATGTATGTCATTTATTTACATGCATCTTGACACCTCCTCACTCCTGTCACTGTCCTACTGTACACGTCTCACTGACCCCAGGTCCAATGAGAACTTACATACAGCAGGAACCAACTGAGACAAGGCGTGCACAGTGTGATAAACTCTGACCACCCCATATTAACCCAACACTAGATTAGAGAAAAGAAGAGAGAGAGAGAAGGGGGGGGGGAACTAGTTCCTACTTCAGGAATTTAGGTTTCTTCTGACCTACTTCTAGAATATTGTATTGGTAGGATTGTATATGTTTATGTGAATTTTACACAGTGAATTCTTGGTGGCAACCAATGGGCAACCAATGGGCATCCAACTGGCAACCAACTGGCCAACAACCAAACCAGACCACAGAGAGAAAGAGATGAACCGCACTTGAGATGGAGGATGACTTGGCCATGAGCAGAGTATGGGGAGGCCTCAGAGGAGCTACACGGGCAGACCTGAAGAGGATCTATCAGTCAATGGACCCAGGCCTATCCTAATCCTCCAAATCATAAGGTTATCTCTTTCTTAGAAAGAAAACACACAACACTCAGTTTTCAAGAACTGATACCTAAATGTAGATTCATCATCTTCACACTTAGCATGTACAACATTCAAATGTATACCATGTTTCCACTCTTATTGACATCTCATGTATTGATGCTTGTTAGTTGATGGTCTGTGACATTGGTCCTATATGCATTTTTTCTAATTTATCTTGTGCAAACCACAAGAGAAAGTGTATTTACCAGGCCAGAAGACACCGGCCCATTCAATAAATAATTAACTGTCACTGATCTTATGTTGATTTATTAGTTCAACCTATCTGTGACGTCAGTCAGGTCTTAGTCAGATATGACTGAGCTACCGTATAACAGTAGACGGTACTACCTGGTTTCTGTTAGCGCCGAACGTTGGGCGGCGCTTACCAAACCCGACACCCCACATTGTGCCAACGGCTTCGGGCGGAAGAGCGCAATTGGGAGGGTACAAGCCTTAACCCGGTGCGAGGAAATGCAAGCTAAAGACAAAATTGTCATGGCAGGGCAGACCAGGCCCTAAGCCTTGGTTGGCGACTGGTCTAGGATCGAAGCTCCGACAGGCGGACAGTTAGAGCATTGCTTTGCTGATCCGGCAGCTTCTGCAGCTTGTCTTGTTCCAGATGTAGGGGTGTTACCTTTCCTCTGGAGTGAACTAGGCAGGCCGAGAGAGGGATCATGCTGCATGGGCAACACATGATCTCTATATTTTAGCCCAGGCTTTGTGCTATGGAGAGGCAATAACTCCATCCCTGGTCTTAACTGGTCTCGGAATCAAAGCGAGAGGCAACTGTTACGGGTTATAAGTCCTTGTCAGTTGGCGTAGACATGGGGCGCCACGCGTTGCCTTTGACGGTGGGAGACACCTATAGGTGTCACTGATCAGCTACCGCCCGCCTCAAGCTGGGCAGCCCCCAGCCAATTGGGTGCTGATTGTCAGAGTCTTGCATAACACAAGACAAGTAGTTCGTTTTCTGGCAAGTGTGAAGTAATGTCAAACTATCAAATCACACGAAGTGAATATCCGAAAGTATTATTCACACGTTTTATTGACGCGCCGCATTTATCATCGCACAAACATCGCGCACTGACAATCCATAACAATCATTATAGCATGAACAATATCACTACAATACATAATAATACATGCAAGCAATAAACATCTCACTTACAGTCAAACTATACAAGCGTTCGAACCAGTCTCCCACTGTCATACAGGCTAGCTCTCAAGGCAGATTCAAACTCAACTCGCATTCCCTTGCGACCTGTCCTTTCAACGATCTGAGCCCGTCTGCCAGTTCTGGCGTCCTACACGCTTACACGCACACGTCAGCTGGTGTCCCCTGCACGGTTCACGGGGTGAACTCAATTGCTGTGCGTGGCTACCTATCCGGGCGTCGGTAACGACGCCGCGTTCTCTCTGTCGTGTTTATCATTACTCAGGGTTGCGTGTTGTTATGTTGTCTGGCGTTGGTACAGACAACGCGTCGCAACCTCGGATGTGAGACCTTGACACTCTCCACACCCCTTTTCCATGAAAGGATTTCCTTTCATGTACAATATATATCTAGGTGTTATTAAACATGTCAAAGTCGAACATTATACATTAACAATTATAATAAATATATACAGGTGAATAGTCAACAATATGTATACACCACTTATGTTGCACTATGAAGTACAACAGTCACGTACAATCTATTTAATGGGCATTACCTCGCTGTGACCCAGCTAGTCCGGTAGGTATCGGCTAAACTGGCCCCTACCTCACAACCAAGAACAAAAATACTAAAATAATCAGGTCAAGCCGTGAGCATCTCCCTCTGAGATGACTCCTCCATCAGACCTCTGTTTAGAGTTTCTAATGAAGGTCAACAGTTTTGGCAATATACTGTCCATATTTAAACGATGTTACATTGACATGTTATTTATCAAGCACACATGTTAATGGTTACAATACATATTTACATATCACCAACAATTTAGAATAATGTTCCCTGGTTATTATGCAGAAAATTTAGGAACAATAATTTATCGTCGTTTACAAGACATAAATTACAATTGCAAACTCATTTCTTAGTGTCATAATTTGATCCTTATTGATGTGCACAAAAAGTCACGTATGTAAAGAAGCAATCAAGTTATGATGCTGAGATTACATCCTATACAAATCAACATATACAATTCCGTATATGGGAATATTTTAAATCACATTTTAATACAGCGTCATACATTTATATACTTTTAATAATATGCAAAAACTCGGAAGTATACAGCTGTACTATTACATGTGTTGTGATGTCATTCAAACAAAGCTAGGTCCGTTCTTGATGGATCTTCTATAAACGGAGTAGTAGTTGTTACTATCAGCTGTTGGATCATCTCTTCCGTCTTCTGCTCGGATTGTACTGTCGCAGTCATCTTTCGTACCTTGTTAAAACGTCTTGGGCACCTCGGTTTGGATAATTTAGGATTACCTCACGTTTTAGTGCTTGGTAACTTTTTGGATCCTCTAGTGTTGTCCCGTGACACTTCTCTGTAGTGTCTGGTTGTTATAATATTTATTTACAATAATAATTACATTCTTTCTCATATCTCACAGTTATACAACACATTAGTTTACATAATACTGATTTCATTCTTTCACATATCTCAAAATTATACACGCATTCATTCGCATGATAATAATAAGAATCACAATATGTACATAAGTTATATACATTGGGAGATACAATCTTCCCCATCACAATGGTGTACACAGCGTTACTGACACATTGTCACACTTGGCTGTGGTACTGAGCACTATCTACGTTGCAGTTTTATACACCCTCTGCACTGTGCTCTGGTGTCGACTGGGTATTAGGTTCGTTGTATGGACATCTCGACAAAAGGTCTGCAAGACAGTTTTGTGAACCTTTTATGTGGTTAACCTCATAGCTATAGTCCTGCAGAAGAAGGGACCATCTTGCCACCCTGCTGTTACTAGGCGTTCCTCTGGTAACAATTGTCAGCGGAGTATTATCTGTTTCAATAATGAAATGTTTGCCTAACAAAAATCTAGAAAGTTTACGTACCGAAAATACCATGGCAAGAGCCTCGAGTTCCGGTGTACTGTAATTTCGTTCGCTGGTGTTCAGTTTTCGAGAGACGTAGTATACTGGGTACAAGATTTGGTCGTGTTCTTGGAGAAGCACACCTCCAATGGCTACGGAGCTCGCATCACATCTTAATCTAAAAGTAATATTCAAATTTGGCAATTTCAAAATAGGTGATTTAGAAAAATACGAAAGAATTTTCGTAAATGCTGGCCTTAAACATTCACTGTTTACAATCACATTGGGTTGTTTATTTGTTAGTAGATCAGTGAAACATTTGGTCAATTCAGCAAAATGAGGAATAAACTGTCTATAATAATTTAAAAGACCTAACACACTTCGCAACTGTTTCTTAGTTGTAGGAAGCGACAATTTCAAAATTCTTGACATGATGTTATCGTCAGTTGATATAAAGCCATTTGAGATCTTATAGCCCAAAAATGAAATTTCCTGAAAGGCTATATCCACTTTGGAAGGTTTTACAGTCAGTCCATGATGTCTAATTCTGTCAAATGTCTGCTGTAGTGCTGTTATGTGCTCTGTCATGTCCTTTGTGTGTATGCAAATGTCGTCCATGTACCAAATGATGTTAGCAATGTCTGTCAAAAGAATTCTTGTCATTCTGACGAAGGTAGCTGGTGCATTGACTAATCCAAAAGGTAGTTTACACCATTCGTATAAACCCCAAGGTGTGGCAAATGCAGTCAGATGTATACTATCAGGATGTACAGCTATCTGCCAGTAGCCTTTTGTCATGTCAAGTTTAGTAAAATAACGTGAGTCAGATAGTTCAGTCAAGATGTCTTCACAGTTGCTCATTGGTTCTACATCCAACTGTGTAATGCTGTTCAGCTTACGATAGTCCACACAGAGTCTAATAGTGTTGTCCTTTTTGCGTACCAAAACTATTGGTGAACAGAAATGAGATTGTGAACGTCGAATGATATGATTTGTTTCTAAATCAATGATTTCTTGATGTAGTTTTTCTTTATAGTGCATAGGGATGGAATATGGTCTACACTTAATAGGAACGTCAGATGTTAAGATGATTTGGTGTTACACTAAATCTGTCTGTCCTGGGCTGTCAGAAAAAATAGTCCTGTAGTCTTGTATCAGTTGTCTGCAACTGTTAGTCTGTGTCTGTGTCAGGTTAGGATTTACCTTAATGTCTTGTAAGTTGGTCGTCGTGTCAAGAACTGGTGTCGGTATCTCGTCAGTGTCGTTGTCGTCCGTCTGGTCCACTATGGAGGTGCTTGTTGCAGTCTCTACTTGTTCGTCTTACCTGTGGTGATAAGGTTTGAGCATGTTAATATGGAAAATTTTATGTTTGTCCCTAACTGCAATCTCGTAATCTACCGTCGAAATTTGTCGTAGCACTTTGAACGGTCCTTGCCATGAGTCAGTTAGGAGATGTCTATCACTTGGCAAAAGAAGAAGAACGTCCTGTCCTGGCGTCAGTGTAATAGTTCTATTTCCTCTGTTAGCATATTGTCGGTAAATAGCTCCTGATTTTTGTAGAGCTTCTTTGGCTAATATACATGATTTCATAATTCTATCACGCAATGATGTTACATGTTCATATGGTGAAATGGGTATAGACACAATTGTACTTTCAGGCAACATAGATTCATACAGAGATAATGGGCCGCGTGGTTGTGCACCATATAACATTTCGAATGGTGAGAACCCAGTGCTGGAATGGGGCACTTCCCTATATGCAAACAAAATGGCAGGCAGATAAGTATCCCAATCTTCAGGATGTTCTTGGGTTACCTTAGAGAGCATATGTTTCATATCGCCATTAATCTTTTCTACTATACCGGTCGAATGTGGGTGATATGGACTGTTGAAGCATTGTTTAACACCCAACATTTTGGTAAAGGCTCGTGTAGCCGAGGAAATAAATTGGCTACCCCGATCTGAAAGGATGGTATCAGGGAATCCTACCCTCGCAAAAATATGAAAGAACATTTCCATGATGTCGTTGGAAGTTATGTTCTTCATTGGAATTGCCTCTGGCCAACGAGTACATAGATCAATGGGTGTTACAATGTATCTATTACCTTTAGATGTTATGTGGTTCAGAGGACCAACTATATCGACCGAGATCTTTTCAAACGGTCTACTAGCCAAATCAGTAACTTGCAATTCAGCTTGTGGGTGTTTACCCTTTTTGACAAGCTTTTGACAGATGTCACACGATCTGCAATACTGTTTGGTATCGTTGCAAAACTTTGGCCAATAAAATTGAGTAAGTAACCTTGCTCTAGTTTTAGCATAAGCCATGTGTCCTGCAAAGGGTATGTCATGAGCTATGTTCAATGCTTGCTTGCGGTTTTCTAACGGTAGCACTGTTTGTTCTATAGTGCTGGAACCTCTGGTGTAATACCGTGTTAGAATTCCGTTCTTGAGAGCAAAGTACCATTGAGCATTCTTTGCTACTCTTGGCTTTTGGCCTATAAGTTTAAAATACTTTTGCAGAGATCGATCGGCTTTCTGAGATGTTATAAACGTCTCCCTAGTTGTCTCAGGAGATGTTACAACAGAACTTACTCGTTGTAAAGCCTCTGTTTGATCGATTCGATCTTGCATCTGTGCAGTAGATCTAGTTACTGCGTTTACTACATTACAACGATCATTCTCATCACACATTGATGTTACATTCACACAATTACATGTATGTTCTGGCATAGCCAGATTGGTATTTGTACATTCAATTACAGGTGGTAATACATCATGAATGGTGATTGGTGATGAAGGTGAAGTGGTAGTATCAATATTACAACTGACAGATAATGTATTGATGTCATGTGGTATGTCATTCACTTCAGGAAGGTTTCCAATAATAATATCACAGCAAGGATTGGTTAATGCTGCGCATTTCACCTTTCCTGTAAGGAATGGTGTAGTTATATATGCCCATGCAAGTGGATATTTCTCTATGTTCCGTGAGAATGTCCTGCATGTGACATATTTACCACTATATTGTGTTGGTAAAATATAATCTCTCTTTACACCAATGAGAGTACTCCCGCTATCACGTAAGACTGTGGCAGCTTTACCATTAACATACCCCTGGTGTATGTTTAGTATACCTTTGGAGTTTACTACAGAATTGGCCTCCTCACTGGTAATAGGTATAGAATGGCCGCATGTTAACACGCCATCCTCATGAAATTAATCACAAATGGTACATTTTTCCTGATGGAACACTTCAATGGAGTGTGCCGAGTTTACTGGGTGATCTTGTACACTTTCATCTTCTGACGAAGAAATGTCAAACATGGCTGCATTAGCCCTTTTTGTCACTGACTTGGCTTTACAATCTTTACGCCAGTGACCAAAAGCCTTACAAAGGTAACATTTTGTAAGTTTTTTGTAGTTCTTCCTCTCTTTCTCTTGCTTAGAAATGTAATTATGCAAGTAAGCAGTGTACCCAGGATGTTGGTCGCACATATCATGCTCATTGTGTGCATAGTTGCAATATTTACACTGATATAATTTCTCTGCAGTTTGCCTATAAGGTCTTTGTTTGCTATTTGACCCTGCCTGATATTTGCCATATGTAGCTGCTGCTACAAAGTCTGTGCTGGTCAGACTGCTAGAGAAACAATGCTTATTGGCTGCAAAATAACCAGAGCCACGACTTTCAATCTGTTGAACACTTTCACACTGACATTCCAACAAAAATTTAGAAAAGGGGGCTGGGAGAGATGCAATAATCTTATCTCTCAACATAAGGTCAACCAATTTGTCATAACTTTCATTTACTTTAGCTGCTGACAGCCATTTAGAAAAAATATTTTGAATTTCTGAGATGTAATCAGAGAACGTGTGTGTTGGCTTAGGAGACAACTTCCTAAACTGTTCTCTATAACCTGATTCATCTAGCAAAAAATGTGACATAATTTTTGCTTTTATGTAAAGATAATCTTCTTTCAGGTCATTTGGGATCGACTCTATGACTTTAAGAGGTTCCCCAGAAAGACTTCTTACATATACTATCCCCCATTCAGGTTTTGGGATTTTGTAATGATCCATAACAAATTCAAAATTTTGGGTGAATGCTGCTATGCAATCACCTGTGTTGTAACTTCTGATCAGACCTTGGTACTTCTTATGAGGTTGATCTTTGTCTGTTTCTCTATTCCCTTTCTCTTTAGAACATTCAGCTTTTAGCTGTTCAATTTTCAGTTGTGTTTCTTGCTCTTCTCTCTTACTTTTGGCTAAGATCTCAGCTTGCCTCACTGCCGCTTCTGACTGTTTTAGAGCAGCTTCTGTTTGTGCTTGTTGAAGCTTTAAAGCAGCTTCTGATTGTGCTTGTTGAAGCTTTAAAGCAGCTTCTGATTGTGCTTGTTGAAGCTTTAAAGCAGTTTCTGATTCCTTTGGGGTAGCTTCTGATTGTGCTTTTGACGCTCTTTCGGTCGCTCTCTCATCCCTCTCACTAATTTGCTCTTGTTTCAAAAGAAATTCTGCATATTTACTTTCACTCCATGTTCTCAGTCCCTCACCAGACATATTCATTTTTAAACCCATTTCAATGAAATCGTTTAAAGAAGACATGATGACCAATAGGTATGATGGAATAAATATAAACAAAATTACTTATGATGTTAGTAAGTTACAAATATTTATAGCACAGTTAATGTCTAAAGCCAGACTAACGAAAGTATAAAGAAAGCTGAAAAAAAATTTTATACTCAAGTAATCCTTGGGTACTGTGCTGTTCAGTGGTGCTCGAAATCATACTGGAACGTCTTTCGGGTTGACGCACAAAAAATTTTTGAAGTTGACCAGACTCAGGTAAAGTTGTCACAAAAACCCTGTACTTTTTAAACTAAACGAAATTAGAACGTTTGTAAATGTATGGTGTGTGTAATGTCACTGAAGTCTGTAAAGGTTTGTATGCTGTCAAGTATTATTGTTAGTCGTTACCACTTTCAACAACTTTCACGCTCACACTACCTCTACTCAATGACATTCAAGGGCACGGCCGCCATTTTGGATTTTAGGTACAAAATTTGTTGAATTTAGTGCTAAGTCTGAAGACGCCTCGGTTGGCTTCAAATAATATCTTCACACTTATAATTTAATTAAATCAACTCTATTAATTCGTTACTTTACCTTAATCTATGACTTGCGCACTTTTATCGGCATGTTCACATTCGCTTCAAACTCGGACAAAAAAAATTTATACGTTCGCATTTGATTCAAAACCCGGACGAAAACCTCCACATTCGCACTTGTCAGAGTCTTGCATAACACAAGACAAGTAGCTCATTTTCTGGCAAGTGTGAAGTAATGTCAAACTATCAAATCACACGAAGTGAATATCCGAAAGTATTATTCACACGTTTTATTGACGCGCCGCATTTATCATCGTACAAACATCGCGCACTGACAATCCATAACAATCATTATAGCATGAACAATATCACTACAATACATAATAATACATGCAAGCAATAAACATCTCACTTACAGTCAAACTATACAAGCGTTCGAACCAGTCTCCCACTGTCATACAGGCTAGCTCTCAAGGCAGATTCAAACTCAACTCGCATTCCCTTGCGACCTGTCCTTTCAACGATCTGAGCCCGTCTGCCAGTTCTGGCGTCCTACACGCTTACACGCACACGTCAGCTGGTGTCCCCTGCACGGTTCACGGGGTGAACTCAATTGCTGTGCGTGGCTACCTATCCGGGCGTCGGTAACGACGCCGCGTTCTCTCTACCGTGTTTACCATTACTCAGGGTTGCGTGTTGTTATGTTGTCTGGCGTTGGTACAGACAACGCGTCGCAACCTCGGATGTGAGACCTTGACACTGATCCGCCACAGCCTGCCTGCTTCAATGGGTGCTTGGGGCTAGGACAAAATCTGAAGCGCAGGCTGTAAAACCAATGCACCAGGTACAAACAAAAATAAAAATAGAAACCTCAAGCTACGGCTTGCAACCTGGAACGTGAGAACCATGTGTCCAGGATTTTCCACCAATATTGACGATGTGAGAAAAACGGCTGTGATTGATGCCGAACTCAATCGTCTTAACATTGATATTGCTGGCCTGCAGGAGACTCGCCTCGCTGAGGAAGGGTCACTTAGGGAAAACAACTACACCTTTTTCTGGAAGGGTAGAGGGCAGGCAGAAAAAAGGCAACACGGTGTGGGCTTTGCAGTGAAGAATTCGCTACTGGGAATGATTGAAATTCCAGCAGGAGGAAATGAAAGACTATTATCCCTGCGCTTGGCAACCTCTTGTGGGTTTGCCACCATTATTACTGCATATGCACCGACACTCGATTCCTCTGATGATGTGAAGGATTTGTTCTATGAGGAGTTAGACTCCGTGATCAAGGCAGTTCCAAAATCTGACTACATTTATATGCTCGGTGATTTCAATGCTCGTGTGGGCAAGGACTCGAGTTCATGGCCAGTGTCCCTTGGAAAATACAACATCGGTCGCATGAATGAAAATGGGCAAAGGCTGCTGGAGCATTGCACCAGTAATGACCTATGTATTACAAACTCTTTTTTTAAAACAAAAGAGATGCATAAGGTCACATGGAAACATCCAAGATCCGGCCATTGGCACCAGCTGGACTTCATCATCACACGGAGACAACATCTGAACCATATATCATTGACTCGTAGTTACCACAGTGCTGACTGTGATACAGATCATTCTTTGGTTGTTGCAAGAGTTAGACTGAGACCAAAGAGAATCTACACAGCTAAACACAAATCTAGCCCCAGGATTAATATTATTAACACTCATGATCCTGAAAAGTGCTTTCAGTTTCAACAGCAACTTGAAGACGCTTTCACTGATACACCAGAAAATTGTACAGTAAATGAAAAGTGGGGTAAAATTAAGGAAACTCTTTATAAAACTGCCGTAGGGGTTTACGGCACTGTGGATCATAAGAGGCAGGACTGGTTTGCGGCCAACAGCGAGACTCTGCAGCCCTTGATTGATAAGAAGAAGAAAGCTCTCTTAAGAAACAAGGAAAGACCAACGCGTAACACTCTGAGTGAGCTAAGGCAAGCTAGGAAGGATGTGCAAAAGGCTGCCAGGCAGTGTGCAAATGATTATTGGATCAAGTTATGTGAGTCCATTCAAATCGCAAGTGATAAGGGAGACATAAGAAGCATGTATGAAGGAATAAAGAAAGCCTGTGGAAAACCTTGACTGGAGAAGTCATCACTGATAAGAAACAGCAGATGGACAGATGGGTAGAGCTCTATTTGGAGCTTTACTCAAGTGAGACCAAACTAGCGGATGATGCCCTTAACGCCATAGAGGCTCTACCAACTCTTGACCACCTGGACACACTTCCCACCATAGCAGAAGTTAAGTGTGCTATAAATGAACTTGCATCTGACAAGGCTCCAGGTAAGGATGGGATTCCAATAGAGGTTATCAGGAGTGGGCAAGACACACTCACTCTACAGATCCACCAGCTAATAGAGCTATGCTGGCGTTTAGGACAAGTCCCACGGGATTTCAAAGATTCAAACATCATAACGCTGTACAAGAACAAGGGCGATCGGAGCGACTGTAACAACTATAGGGGTATCTCACTTCTGTGTATTGTTGGAAAAGTATTTGCCAGAATTGTTCTGCGCAGACTTCAAGTCCTAGGAGATCAAGTCTACCCCGAATCACAGTGTGGCTTTCGACAGAACCGGTCTACCACTGATATGATATTCTCATTGCGACAAATGGAAGAAAAATGCCGTGAACAGAATCAACCACTGTTTATTGCCTTCATCGACCTCACAAAGGCATTTGATTTGGTCAGTCGTGAGGGTCTGTTCAAGGCACTAAAGAAGATTGGCTGCCCACCAACTCTTCTGTCCATTGTGGAATCGTTCCACACAGGCATGAAGGGTATAATCAAGTTTGATGGTGCAACTTCTGAAGAATTTGAAATCAAGAGTGGAGTTAAGCAAGGTTGTGTACTAGCTCCCACCCTCTTTGGAATATACTTTTCACTTCTACTGAAATATGCATTTCGTGATCAGGATGGTGGTATATACATTCACTCACGCTCAGATGGCGGCCTCTACAATGCTCAGAGATTGAAGGCTAAGACCAAAATTAGGAGGGTACTGATCAGAGAGTTGCTTTTTGCAGATGATGCTGCAGTTACGACCCACTCTGAGGAAGAATTGCAATGTCTACTATCTGCATTCTCCAATGCTTGTTCTGAATTTGGTTTAACAATTAGCAAAAAGAAGACACAGATTATGTCACAAGGTGCACATGAGTAGTGGGTTAGGTGGTAACTGATTAGCATTTCTGGATTGTGGTGCTGGATTGACCACAGCGAGGTCAATCCAGAAATTATAATTAGGAGCACACAGAAACCCTAACCCTAACCCCTAAACCCTAACCCTAACCCCTAACCCTAACCCCTAACCCCTAACCCTAACCCTAACCCCTAACCCTAACCCCTAACCCCTAACCCCAATCCAGCTGGATTGGGGTTAGGGGTTAGGGGTTAGGGTTAGGGGTTAGGGTTAGGGTTAGGGGTTAGGGGTTAGGGTTAGGGGTTAGGGTTAGGGTTTAGGGGTTAGGGTTAGGGTTTCTGTGTGCTCCTAATTATAATTTCTGGATTGACCTCGCTGGATTGTCCCCAATCCAGCTTGGGACCAGGGCGGTTTGGGTAGGGTAGGTACTTAGGTCATATGTAAGGGGCGATACATCTAAGAAAAGACATGTTTCTAAGGGCAGATAACTGAGTGTGTGTATAATATTTTAACTAATTTAAAAAAAATAAAATAAAAATAAAAGACAATCAGAGGCGCGTGCGGGGCAGTCGCAGGAGCGAGCACGGGCGACAGTCGCTTGGGTGCGGTTTGAACCCAGTCAGTGTCTTGTAGTAACCACATGGCCAGTCATTTCTGAGTGACCACAAGCCGGTCAGTGACGAGTGTGGGTGGTGGGGCTAGACGGTTCGAACCCTCGAGGCGCACCGGGTGTGATATGAAAATTGTAATAAGTAAAAAGGCAAATATGGCGTGTATATGAGCTGTAGTGGGTCGTAGTGGCTTATAAAACTATCATCATATAGATTACACCTCTTCAAATGAAAACCTTAAAAAAGTAAAGATGGCCTGTAGTAACGGTTGTAAGGGGGCGTGGCTTCGTGGTATTCGTTGTTAAGGGGTTGGTGAGTGGTGATGTACCTATATAACAGCTTCCGAACAATTTAAAGGGATGGGCGAGTGGCGAAGTGGCTAAGTAAATGCGTCGGTTCCTTGCTAAGAGACAGAGGAGTTGCTAGATAAAGGCTCCAGGTCGTTGTCAAGGGGTTGGTGAGTGTACAAATAGCTAAATAACTGCTTCTGATCCTTGTTAAGAGGTGGGCGAGGGGCGGATTGGTTGGATAATTACGCCCGTTCCTTGGTAAGAGACAGGGTGATCGAGTGGAGAAGTGGGTAAATATAGGCATGGAGGTATACCATCGACACATTCAACGCATAATTTCGGCGTCGGTCGTCAGAAGACCAAGGATATTTTCATTATATGTCTATTGTAAAGGGGTCGACTGTTTGTTATAACGGGGTTACTATTATCTATAGTGGCTGGGACTTAAATACTATCAGCATACCGGTTACAGCTCTTCAAATGAAAACTTTGAAAGTGTAAAGATGGCCGATGGTTTTAGTGGGTATGACTTTGTGATATTCGTTGTTAAGGGGTGGGGTGAGTGGTTGAGTAACTAGATAAACGCTTCTGAACACTATCATCGGGTTCGAATCCCAGTGGGGCGGTCTAGTGGTAGAAGAAATATTGATATTATCTGGTTCCTTAGTTGTGATGTCGAGCTCTGGTGTTATTAACCCGGCTATGTTTAGAATAGGAGAGGTGGTGTGCTGGTTGCGGAGTATGTTTAGGTGGTACCCCAGACACTGTGGAAGTGATAGGTTCGAATCTCGGTACTTTGTCGTTGGTACGATTGCCAGTCATCAAGGTGTGGGTGTCTAGTTGATTATTGGGTTAGGGTCGCTTTGTCCAACCTTGTCGCCGCGGCCACAAGTCCCACCGCTGATGAAAAACACAGGCAGCAGATTTCACCATTGTACCTACGAGTCACAAAATATAAGCTAACTTAACATTCAGAATATGACCTCAACAGGTGTTGCCAAAAATCAATACTTATTCTTATAACGGCTAATCCAGGGGATTATCGGCATCGTAATGACCAAGTCAGGTTAATAATATTTCTTATATCTCCGCCATTGCAAATAGTTCGCGATATTAATAAATGTTCACATAAAGGTTGGAAGGGGATTAAAAGATTAACACCTATTGTCGGGACATCCAATAAAAATCAATAACACTACCCTCGATTTTTCTCATAATTGCCGATTGGAGATTATGGGCTAGGTGTATGTGTCCTTATTTAGTTAAAACAGGTGGTATGAGTAGGAGATATCACAAACAGTTTCAGCATGTACCACTCTGATCTTAAATATCAGTAGTTCGTTATTCTTGTGACATTGAAAACGCTTGTAGCTTGAAGACAGATGGTGTACTATGTTATTGGGTGGTGTATATTGATTGACCAGTATGTGAAGTTGATAAGGTCACCCCTGCCAGCGCATCGTAGCTGTGTTGTGACTTGTCGCCTATTACACCCGGGTGTAAAAATAACCAAAAATATTTCACATCAACTCAGACATGCCTCTATATAGCTGCACTTCGAACATGGCTAGAGTCTACTTTAGGAAAGTATCGTGTATCTGTGTATACGGGTTTACCACTGCTTATAGATGTGTGCAGTATTATTAGAAAGCGGCCGTTATGTCTACATTATCAAAGTATGTTGCCTTACAGAGCTGGTATAGTATCTATGTGTCTGCTACGTTGTATGTTTTGTCATGTTGCCTTGTAGTATTTGGAGGGAGTTTCATGCGGGTGTCTAGTGAACTTTTTAAAAACTATGTCTCAGAATCCACAACGCCACTGGCATTAGAGGCTTTTCAACTTGTCTGCTCATTGACCACGCTTCACAGTCATACTAAAGTACGGGTTCTATGTAGTACTTAAACACTCCTTTTATTTCTCATTACAGTTGTCAACTTTATATTAGTCAGTATGTTTTCCAATTTGCAAAAGACAACCTTCATCACAGCGATTCTTGTTCCAACGCTTTAAAGCCACCTCCTATCAGACATTTTTTTTTCTTTCCTTTTATGCTCACGGCTACCGTTTCCCCATTTCAAGCTCCATGTCTCTACTCGTATGCATTAGTGTGGTAGAAGTAAACCGATAACTCACAAGATAGACGTATATTATCACACTGTATATGAACATGTGGGAAACGGCTACATCCGGGCAAAGAGGGCGTTGTATCTGTCACATGCGTATGGATACAACCGAGACACGTGGTTAAGAGGGATACTACAGGAAAAAAAACGGTATTATGTTGGCGATCGAACCAGGGGACCTAATTCGTGATGACCACCATGTACGGGAGTGATTCTGCCCCCTCGTCAACAGGGCGTCGGAGGTTTAAAAGGGTGTTCATTCTCTCGCTTTTCTATTTCCGAGTCGTCATAGGGTCACCAAGTAACAGTAAAGAACACGAAACTACTACTACCAAGGCCTTTATACACCACAATGTATTTTCGAATATAATATACACAACTATAATCAAGTCATCACAGTATTCAACTAACCCGTTCTCATAGAGATAGAGGAGAGATGTGAGCACCGAGTCCAGTTGGGGGAGGTGTGCCTTTTACTTAACATCTATCGGGTCATACACCGACGAGTGTTTAGCTATATTTATCATATAATATTACCCGTGAGCACAACAAGCTTCCCCGGATCAAGCTTAGGTGTCTCATATAACATGACATATCACGTACCCGCTGGCCTGACCAGCAAAGTTATCGCTTCTCAGAGCAGACATTTACACTTTCATTAATTCTTCTGCCTGGCCAAAGGGGGTCTTTGCATCTTTCCGCAGAAACCTAGTTCCAATGCTAATATATGTTTTTCAATGTGTCGGCTCATTACAACATTTCACATCCTGACAAAAGTACAGGTTCTATGTTCCACTCCAACAGTCAAATAAGAAAAAATGTTAGCCAAATTATTAAAATGTTGGCCAAATATAGAAATATCTCGACCAACTTTTAAAATGTAGGAAAAATTGTTAGCCAAACTGACAAAACTGTTAGCCAAAATAAGAAACGTCTCGGCCAACTTATAAAATGTAGGAAAAATTGTTAGACAAACTGACAAAACAGTTGGTCAAAATAAGAAACGTCTCGACTAACATTATAAAAATTAGGAAAAATGGTAACCAAATTAATTTAAAAAGGTGACCAAAATAGGAAATATCTCGACCAAATTTACGAAAAGTAGGAAAATTGTTCGTCAAATGTGACAATTATTGGGCAAGTAGGAAATCATGTTAGCCAAATAGGAAAAATATCGATCAAACTTATAGATGTCTCGGCCAAACTTATAAAATGTATGAACATTTGTTAGCCAAAGGTGAAAAATATTGACCAAGTAATGAAATATCTCATCCGAATTTATAACAAGTAAGAAAATATGCTAGTAAAATCAAGAAATATGTCAACTTTAGTTATACAATAGGCGAAACGATGGACAAACTTATAAAAATGTCGACCGTTATAAGAAAATGTATTACCCAAATTAGGAAAAAATATTGACCAAGTTTTGAAATATCTCGACCAAACTTACAAAAAATAGGAAAATATGTCGACTAAAGTAGGAACATTTGTTAGCCAAAGATGAAAAATATTGGTCAAGTAAAGAAATATCGCATCCAAACTTTTAAAATGTAGGAAACTTTATTAACCAAATGTGAAAAATATCGCCCAAGTGAAGAAAAAAGTTACACAAAACTTATAAAACTTAGGAAAATGTGTTAACCTAATGAGAAAAATATCACCCAATTGAAGAAAAAAGTTACACAAAACTTATAAAACTTAGGAAAATGTGTTAACCTAATGAGAAAAATATTGACCAAGTAAAGAAAAACGTACACCAAACTTCTTAAAAGTAAGAAAATTTTTTAACCAAATTGGAAAAATATTGGCCAAGTAGAGAAATATCTCAACCATACTTATAAAAAGGAGGAAAATGTGTTAACCTAATGAGAAAATATCGCCCAAGTGAAGAAAAAAGTTACACAAAACTTATAAAACTTAGGAAAATGTGTTAACCTAATGAGAAAAATATCGCCCAATTGAAGAAAAATGTTACACAAAACTGATACAACTTAGGAAAATGTGTTAACCTAATGAGAAAAATATCGCCCAATTGAAGAAAAAAGTACACCAAACTTCTGAAAAGTAAGAAAATTTGTTAACCAAATGGGAAAAATATTGACCAAGTGGAGAAATATCTCAACCATACTTATAAAAAGGAGGAAAATGTGTTAACCTAATGAGAAAAATATCGCCCAAGTGAAGAAAAAAAGTTACTCAAAACTTATAAAACTTAGGAAAATGTGTTAACCTAATGAGAAAAATATCGCTTAATTGAAGAAAAAAGTTACACAAAACTTATAAAACTTAGGAAAAATGTGTTAACCTAATGAGAAAAATATTGACCAAGTAAAGAAAAACGTACACCAAACTTCTGAAAAGTAAGAAAAATTTGTTAACCAAAGGGGAAAAATGTTGGTCAAAACATGAAACATCTCGACCAAACTTATAAATATCTCGTGTAAACTTATAAAAAAAGTAGGAACAAATATTGCTTCTGTAGTTATGTCAAACGTGTCTTGAACTTTTATCTGAACAGACATTTCACAAGACATAAACATCAACGTCAATACTTTCCCTCTTTTACATTACCGAAAGTTTCAACTTTTCAGTCCATAGTATCCACTAAAGAAGCACTTATGCATACTAATCACCCAGCTCTTCACACTCTTGGTTTTTTTTTTTTTTTTTTTTTTTTTTTTTTCCTAACGCAAAGTGTCTCTGTCTTTCATAGATAGCTTCACAACTTTTCTATGTAGCACCACTAACAACTCCAAAAACCTTCGTTTCACATGAGCTCTAATGAAACAGTCATAACAACATTTAGGGCAATCTGTGGCTCCACCTGGGATAGTTTCAATATCATCTGAGTATTCGTCAGCAAAGATCCACTTCCCATGGCTGATATCTTCAACTTTGTATACCACAATGTCTGCTACACTAACCTTCCATTGGTCCATCTTTCAACAATACAAAGAGTGTTCTCGAAGTCTAGCTAACATAACATTGCTTACTTTGTCCACCTCTATCACACTTTGTCATTTCACAGCTGCAATAGCGGCAAGTCTGCAACCAACCAACAGTGTCTGTTATGAAGTCGACCTTTCTTAAAGCCACGTCTGCCTTACTGAACCCTTGAATACCCTCTACCACATCGTCTAACCGACTTTCAACATTTCATACCAAATAACATTAACATTCTCTTTGATTTCAGAACAACTGATTTTCTGCTGACTAAGCAGATTTTCCAACCCCGTGGAGATAAATCATATGCTCCCTAACCTACTAGGCGCTATTCTAGACAACGAATATGGTCATCGACCAGCACCCCTAGGCAGAACTTGAAAAAACAACAGAGCTTGGGTTATTGAGACGAATGAGTTGCATTCCTTGGACTACCAGAAAGACATCAAACACAACAAACTCTTTCTTACTAACCCTAACCCTAAGTATACATCAACTAACCCTAACCCTAAACCTAAGTATACATCAACTAACCCTAACCCTAACCCTAACTATACAACATACTCTTTCTTAAGAGACATAGATACAAACCAGTGTTAGAAATGAAAAAGTTAAATTTATGTGATTACATTTTAATTAAAATTTAAAACTAATAAATCGCACTTTTATTGCGTAAGATGTAAGCTTGATATATGTCCTATACCTAACTTATACCTATACTTACCCTATATCTGTATATTAAGTGAAGCGCGCAATAAAAGTGCGATTTATTAGTTTTAAATTTTAATTAAAATGTAATCACATAAATTTAACTTTTTCATTTCTAACACTGGTTTGTATCTATGTCTCTTAAGAAAGAGTATGTTGTATAGTTAGGGTTAGGGTTAGGGTTAGTTGATGTATACTTAGGTTTAGGGTTAGGGTTAGTTGATGTATACTTAGGGTTAGGGTTAGTAAGAAAGAGTTTGTTGTGTTTGATGTCTTTCTGGTAGTCCAAGGAATGCAACTCATTCGTCTCAATAACCCAAGCTCTGTTGTTTTTTCAAGTTCTGCCTAGGGGTGCTGGTCGATGACCATATTCGTTGTCTAGAATAGCGCCTAGTAGGTTAGGGAGCATATGATTTATCTCCACGGGGTTGGAAAATCTGCTTAGTCAGCAGAAAATCAGTTGTTCTGAAATCAAAGAGAATGTTAATGTTATTTGGTATGAAATGTTGAAAGTCGGTTAGACGATGTGGTAGAGGGTATTCAAGGGTTCAGTAAGGCAGACGTGGCTTTAAGAAAGGTCGACTTCATAACAGACACTGTTGGTTGGTTGCAGACTTGCCGCTATTGCAGCTGTGAAATGACAAAGTGTGATAGAGGTGGACAAAGTAAGCAATGTTATGTTAGCTAGACTTCGAGAACACTCTTTGTATTGTTGAAAGATGGACCAATGGAAGGTTAGTGTAGCAGACATTGTGGTATACAAAGTTGAAGATATCAGCCATGGGAAGTGGATCTTTGCTGACGAATACTCAGATGATATTGAAACTATCCCAGGTGGAGCCACAGATTGCCCTAAATGTTGTTATGACTGTTTCATTAGAGCTCATGTGAAACGAAGGTTTTTGGAGTTGTTAGTGGTGCTACATAGAAAAGTTGTGAAGCTATCTATGAAAGACAGAGACACTTTGCGTTAGGAAAAAAAAAAAAAAAAAAAAAAAAAAAAAAAACCAAGAGTGTGAAGAGCTGGGTGATTAGTATGCATAAGTGCTTCTTTAGTGGATACTATGGACTGAAAAGTTGAAACTTTCGGTAATGTAAAAGAGGGAAAGTATTGACGTTGATGTTTATGTCTTGTGAAATGTCTGTTCAGATAAAAGTTCAAGACACGTTTGACATAACTACAGAAGCAATATTTGTTCCTACTTTTTTTATAAGTTTACACGAGATATTTATAAGTTTGGTCGAGATGTTTCATGTTTTGACCAACATTTTTCCCCTTTGGTTAACAAATTTTTCTTACTTTTCAGAAGTTTGGTGTACGTTTTTCTTTACTTGGTCAATATTTTTCTCATTAGGTTAACACATTTTTCCTAAGTTTTATAAGTTTTGTGTAACTTTTTTCTTCAATTAGGCGATATTTTTCTCATTAGGTTAACACATTTTCCTAAGTTTTATAAGTTTTGAGTAACTTTTTTTCTTCACTTGGGCGATATTTTTCTCATTAGGTTAACACATTTTCCTCCTTTTTATAAGTATGGTTGAGATATTTCTCCACTTGGTCAATATTTTTCCCATTTGGTTAACAAATTTTCTTACTTTTCAGAAGTTTGGTGTACTTTTTTCTTCAATTGGGCGATATTTTTCTCATTAGGTTAACACATTTTCCTAAGTTGTATCAGTTTTGTGTAACATTTTTCTTCAATTGGGCGATATTTTTCTCATTAGGTTAACACATTTTCCTAAGTTTTATAAGTTTTGTGTAACCTTTTTCTTCACTTGGGCGATATTTTCTCATTAGGTTAACACATTTTCCTCCTTTTTATAAGTATGGTTGAGATATTTCTCTACTTGGCCAATATTTTTCCAATTTGGTTAAAAAATTTTCTTACTTTTAAGAAGTTTGGTGTACGTTTTTTTTTACTTGGTCAATATTTTTCTCATTAGGTTAACACATTTTCCTAAGTTTTATAAGTTTTGTGTAACTTTTTTCTTCAATTGGGTGATATTTTTCTCATTAGGTTAACACATTTTCCTAAGTTTTATAAGTTTTGTGTAACTTTTTTCTTCACTTGGGCGATATTTTTCACATTTGGTTAATAAAGTTTCCTACATTTTAAAAGTTTGGATGCGATATTTCTTTACTTGACCAATATTTTTCATCTTTGGCTAACAAATGTTCCTACTTTAGTCGACATATTTTCCTATTTTTTGTAAGTTTGGTCGAGATATTTCAAAACTTGGTCAATATTTTTTCCTAATTTGGGTAATACATTTTCTTATAACGGTCGACATTTTTATAAGTTTGTCCATCGTTTCGCCTATTGTATAACTAAAGTTGACATATTTCTTGATTTTACTAGCATATTTTCTTACTTGTTATAAATTCGGATGAGATATTTCATTACTTGGTCAATATTTTTCACCTTTGGCTAACAAATGTTCATACATTTTATAAGTTTGGCCGAGACATCTATAAGTTTGATCGATATTTTTCCTATTTGGCTAACATGATTTCCTACTTGCCCAATAATTGTCACATTTGACGAACAATTTTCCTACTTTTCGTAAATTTGGTCGAGATATTTCCTATTTTGGTCACCTTTTTAAATTAATTTGGTTACCATTTTTCCTAATTTTTATAATGTTAGTCGAGACGTTTCTTATTTTGACCAACTGTTTTGTCAGTTTGTCTAACAATTTTTCCTACATTTTATAAGTTGGCCGAGACGTTTCTTATTTTGGCTAACAGTTTTGTCAGTTTGGCTAACAATTTTTCCTACATTTTAAAAGTTGGTCGAGATATTTCTATATTTGGCCAACATTTTAATAATTTGGCTAACATTTTTTCTTATTTGACTGTTGGAGTGGAACATAGAACCTGTACTTTTGTCAGGATGTGAAATGTTGTAATGAGCCGACACATTGAAAAACATATATTAGCATTGGAACTAGGTTTCTGCGGAAAGATGCAAAGACCCCCTTTGGCCAGGCAGAAGAATTAATGAAAGTGTAAATGTCTGCTCTGAGAAGCGATAACTTTGCTGGTCAGGCCAGCGGGTACGTGATATGTCATGTTATATGAGACACCTAAGCTTGATCCGGGGAAGCTTGTTGTGCTCACGGGTAATATTATATGATAAATATAGCTAAACACTCGTCGGTGTATGACCCGATAGATGTTAAGTAAAAGGCACACCTCCCCCAACTGGACTCGGTGCTCACATCTCTCCTCTATCTCTATGAGAACGGGTTAGTTGAATACTGTGATGACTTGATTATAGTTGTGTATATTATATTCGAAAATACATTGTGGTGTATAAAGGCCTTGGTAGTAGTAGTTTCGTGTTCTTTACTGTTACTTGGTGACCCTATGACGACTCGGAAATAGAAAAGCGAGAGAATGAACACCCTTTTAAACCTCCGACGCCCTGTTGACGAGGGGGCAGAATCACTCCCGTACATGGTGGTCATCACGAATTAGGTCCCCTGGTTCGATCGCCAACATAATACCGTTTTTTTTCCTGTAGTATCCCTCTTAACCACGTGTCTCGGTTGTATCCATACGCATGTGACAGATACAACGCCCTCTTTGCCCGGATGTAGCCGTTTCCCACATGTTCATATACAGTGTGATAATATACGTCTATCTTGTGAGTTATCGGTTTACTTCTACCACACTAATGCATACGAGTAGAGACATGGAGCTTGAAATGGGGAAACGGTAGCCGTGAGCATAAAAGGAAAGAAAAAAAAATGTCTGATAGGAGGTGGCTTTAAAGCGTTGGAACAAGAATCGCTGTGATGAAGGTTGTCTTTTGCAAATTGGAAAACATACTGACTAATATAAAGTTGACAACTGTAATGAGAAATAAAAGGAGTGTTTAAGTACTACATAGAACCCGTACTTTAGTATGACTGTGAAGCGTGGTCAATGAGCAGACAAGTTGAAAAGCCTCTAATGCCAGTGGCGTTGTGGATTCTGAGACATAGTTTTTAAAAAGTTCACTAGACACCCGCATGAAACTCCCTCCAAATACTACAAGGCAACATGACAAAACATACAACGTAGCAGACACATAGATACTATACCAGCTCTGTAAGGCAACATACTTTGATAATGTAGACATAACGGCCGCTTTCTAATAATACTGCACACATCTATAAGCAGTGGTAAACCCGTATACACAGATACACGATACTTTCCTAAAGTAGACTCTAGCCATGTTCGAAGTGCAGCTATATAGAGGCATGTCTGAGTTGATGTGAAATATTTTTGGTTATTTTTACACCCGGGTGTAATAGGCGACAAGTCACAACACAGCTACGATGCGCTGGCAGGGGTGACCTTATCAACTTCACATACTGGTCAATCAATATACACCACCCAATAACATAGTACACCATCTGTCTTCAAGCTACAAGCGTTTTCAATGTCACAAGAATAACGAACTACTGATATTTAAGATCAGAGTGGTACATGCTGAAACTGTTTGTGATATCTCCTACTCATACCACCTGTTTTAACTAAATAAGGACACATACACCTAGCCCATAATCTCCAATCGGCAATTATGAGAAAAATCGAGGGTAGTGTTATTGATTTTTATTGGATGTCCCGACAATAGGTGTTAATCTTTTAATCCCCTTCCAACCTTTATGTGAACATTTATTAATATCGCGAACTATTTGCAATGGCGGAGATATAAGAAATATTATTAACCTGACTTGGTCATTACGATGCCGATAATCCCCTGGATTAGCCGTTATAAGAATAAGTATTGATTTTTGGCAACACCTGTTGAGGTCATATTCTGAATGTTAAGTTAGCTTATATTTTGTGACTCGTAGGTACAATGGTGAAATCTGCTGCCTGTGTTTTTCATCAGCGGTGGGACTTGTGGCCGCGGCGACAAGGTTGGACAAAGCGACCCTAACCCAATAATCAACTAGACACCCACACCTTGATGACTGGCAATCGTACCAACGACAAAGTACCGAGATTCGAACCTATCACTTCCACAGTGTCTGGGGTACCACCTAAACATACTCCGCAACCAGCACACCACCTCTCCTATTCTAAACATAGCCGGGTTAATAACACCAGAGCTCGACATCACAACTAAGGAACCAGATAATATCAATATTTCTTCTACCACTAGACCGCCCCACTGGGATTCGAACCCGATGATAGTGTTCAGAAGCGTTTATCTAGTTACTCAACCACTCACCCCACCCCTTAACAACGAATATCACAAAGTCATACCCACTAAAACCATCGGCCATCTTTACACTTTCAAAGTTTTCATTTGAAGAGCTGTAACCGGTATGCTGATAGTATTTAAGTCCCAGCCACTATAGATAATAGTAACCCCGTTATAACAAACAGTCGACCCCTTTACAATAGACATATAATGAAAATATCCTTGGTCTTCTGACGACCGACGCCGAAATTATGCGTTGAATGTGTCGATGGTATACCTCCATGCCTATATTTACCCACTTCTCCACTCGATCACCCTGTCTCTTACCAAGGAACGGGCGTAATTATCCAACCAATCCGCCCCTCGCCCACCTCTTAACAAGGATCAGAAGCAGTTATTTAGCTATTTGTACACTCACCAACCCCTTGACAACGACCTGGAGCCTTTATCTAGCAACTCCTCTGTCTCTTAGCAAGGAACCGACGCATTTACTTAGCCACTTCGCCACTCGCCCATCCCTTTAAATTGTTCGGAAGCTGTTATATAGGTACATCACCACTCACCAACCCCTTAACAACGAATACCACGAAGCCACGCCCCCTTACAACCGTTACTACAGGCCATCTTTATTTTTTTAAGGTTTTCATTTGAAGAGGTGTAATCTATATGATGATAGTTTTATAAGCCACTACGACCCACTACAGCTCATATACACGCCATATTTGCCTTTTTACTTATTACAATTTTCATATCACACCCGGTGCGCCTCGAGGGTTCGAACCGTCTAGCCCCACCACCCACACTCGTCACTGACCGGCTTGTGGTCACTCAGAAATGACTGGCCATGTGGTTACTACAAGACACTGACTGGGTTCAAACCGCACCCAAGCGACTGTCGCCCGTGCTCGCTCCTGCGACTGCCCCGCACGCGCCTCTGATTGTCTTTTATTTTTATTTTATTTTTTTTAAATTAGTTAAAATATTATACACACACTCAGTTATCTGCCCTTAGAAACATGTCTTTTCTTAGATGTATCGCCCCTTACATATGACCTAAGTACCTACCCTACCCAAACCGCCCTGGTCCCAAGCTGGATTGGGGACAATCCAGCGAGGTCAATCCAGAAATTATAATTAGGAGCACACAGAAACCCTAACCCTAACCCCTAAACCCTAACCCTAACCCCTAACCCTAACCCCTAACCCCTAACCCTAACCCTAACCCCTAACCCTAACCCCTAACCCCTAACCCCAATCCAGCTGGATTGGGGTCAATCCAGCACCACAATCCAGAAATGCTAATCAGTTACCACCTAACCCACTACTCACATGGGGTATCATCAATCTTTATTGACGACGCCGAACTAGAGATAGTAGACCATTTTACATATCTAGGATCAGTGGTAAATAGCAAATTATCCCTAGATCAGGAAATCAACATCCGGATTGGTAAGGCAGCAACAACAATGAACAGGTTAAGAAAAAGAGTCTGGGAGAACAGGAAGCTTACTGCCAAAACAAAAGTCCTTGTCTATCAAGCCTGTGTCCTTAGTACTCTTCTCTATGGCAGTGAAACCTGGACAACTTACTCACACCAAGAGAACAATTTAAACAGCTTTCATATGCGGTGTCTGCGAAGAATTCTTGGTATTAAGTGGCAAGACAAAATCACAAATACTGAAGTATTGGAAAGATCAGGTTGTGTGACAGTTTATTCCATGCTCAGTCTTCGTAGACTTAGATGGATAGGACATCTTAGGAGGATGGATGATGGTAGAATACCAAAGGATATCTTTTTTGGTGAATTACAGATGGGTAAGAGATCTCAGGGTCGGCCTCTACTACGATACAAAGATGTGTGTAAGCGGGACATGATTGATACAGGCATTGATAATGCACATTGGGAGCAAGTCGCAGCTGAACGTGTTGCATGGAGGGCAAATATCAGAAATGGAATAAAGTCAAAGGAGAAAATTATTGCAGAAAAGTCACACACTAAGCGTGTGAGACGTAAGATGGTGCATGATGGTGGAAATGACCACGTGTTCACATGCACCCACTGTGAACGGACATTTACAGCGCAAATTGGCCTTATCAGTCACACTCGCTACCGCCATAGTTAAAAGTTATTATGCCTTTTTAGAGCACAAACTATCGTCTGTCAAGACGGCAAGGTGCCAATGGAATGACTATCTGTGATTCACCATTTAATGTGTACATCATGTGGTCAAGATCTATTGTGATTGGTTATGTGTTTAATTGTTTACAAACAAATTCAATCATGATGAAATACTAAAAATGGGGAGGAAAGACTAGGTCTATCAACTGCTCAATATCCATGCTTTCTTAACATAAATCAGGCTGAGAGAATTCTCCAGACTTTCCTCAGATTTGATAAACAAAAGGGGGGGGGGGGCTCAAGAGCTATAAGAATCCTTGGAGAAGGGGCAGAATCCCAGTTGGTATTTATTATTCTCACCAGGGCCATAATCTATATCTCCTAGACTAAATTAAATAAGACGAGGCCTGCAGATAACTCGAGGGTCATATTCTGTGGTTATTGAAGACAGAAGAGGATGGGGCCCAACTTCTTTGTTTAGAAATGGGGCATGCACTACAGTGATCTCCCACTCCCTTCAAAAATATATGACAGTCATATCTGACTAAGACCTGGCACAGGTAGTACCGTCTACTACCATACGGTAGCTCAGTCATATCTGACTAAGACCTGACAAAATCAACGGACAGCAGCTACAACACAACATAATAACAAAGACAATAGCAAATACAACACAACGTAATATTTATATATTTAGAGGTAGTCCTATCAACAAGCCCGTTTTCAGCTTTGTATAACGGAATGTTCAGCGAAGATTAACGGTAGACAACAAGATATGGTCACATGATACAATCTAGCAGAATGTACAACGAAGATTAACTATTGATAACATCAAGATATGGTCAGTGCCATGATCCAGTTTATAGCTCATGGCATGGTAAAGCATAGTCACGTTGAAGTACGTGACAAGCGTGGATTTTGAGCCACGAAAGGGACACCGAGTCGTCACCGGAACGAATCAGCAAGATTTGCGAAGGTGACAAGAGAGTCAAACCGCGGTTGTCGTTGAGTGCGGACACCACGTTATAAAAAAAATAATAATGGCCCTATAAAGTGTCGCTTAAGATTTTAGATATGTGATAATAAGGATGTTGTATAATTGTGAACATCTGTTGATTTGTGATTAAGTTAGTGTAATAGAGTACATGAAAACTGCTTAAGCATTATGTTAAATCTGTACATTTAGCGTTGTGATTCTTCGGATGATAGTGGAGAAAATGAACATTGAATATTAATAGGTAATCTGAGAGTCTCTTAGGTAAAGTCCGAGGTAGTGAAAGATGTGAGGACGCATAGCCAACTAAGAGAGTCCTTCTCTCGGTAAGGATGGAGAAGCCGAGAGAAATAACCACAGTGATTGCCAGGATAGAGTCCTTCTCTCGGTAAGGATGGAGAAGCCGAGAGAAATAACCACAGTGATTGCCAGGATAGAGTCCTTCTCTCGGTAAGGATGGAGAAGCCGAGAGAAATAACCACAGTGATTGCCAGGATAGAGTCCTTCTCTCGGTAAGGATGGAGAAGCCGAGAGAAATAACCACAGTGATTGCCAGGATAGAGTCCTTCTCTCGGTAAGGATGGAGAAGCCGAGAGAAATAACCACAGTGATTGCCAGGATAGAGTCCTTCTCTCGGTAAGGATGAAGAAGCCGAGAGAAATAACCACAGTGATTGCCAGGATAGAGTCCTTCTCTCGGTAAGGATGAAGAAGCCGAGAGAAATAACCACAGTGATTGCCAGGATAGAGTCCTTCTCTCGGTAAGGATGAAGAAGCCGAGAGAAATAACCACAGTGATTGCCAGGATAGAGTCCTTCTCTCGGTAAGGATGGAGAAGCCGAGAGAAATAACCACAGTGATTGCCAGGATACGCTGTTTCCTAGGGTGCGGAAACTCTCTTTATTTGGCGGTGGTATTTTCTGGAGCTGCCGGGACATAGTTTCTGCTTCCGAGGGGTATGAGTTATAACAGTGGTCTCAACCGGTGGGGAATACCCTCCCCCCCCCCACCCATTTGTGAATTTTAGGGTTTCCAGGGGGGGGGGGGGAAATTAAGATTATTTCAAGATCGTGTTAATACAAGAACCGATTACTCGATATTGTTTTTCCCTTCATACTGTACAGTTCTGTACGTCTCACGCTTCTAAAATTCAATTTATAAAGTAAGTAGACCCACACATCATGTTTTATGTGGACGTCTAGACTTGTTTTAGTATATGCTATTAAATTTAGCTTCCATTATTACGTATACTGTTTAGGGCAGGGGCGGGATTTTTAGGTAGGAAATACGAAAGGGGGGAATGACGTTCTGAAAATATGGTGAAGGGAGGCACGGGCCAAATTGTTAGGTAGGAAATACGAAAGGGGGGGGGGGTGACGTTCTAAAAATATGGTGAAGGGGCGCACATGCCAAAAAAGGTTGAGAACCACTGAGTTATAACTTCAGCCTGATGTCGATATCGGCACTGTGGTTACTTCTCTTTCGGCTTCGTTGTCTGCACCGAGAGAGAAGAACTCGTTACTTGGATCTTCATCTTCCCTTTGCTGATCACTCTTCATCACGTTACCTTGCTGCTGGTTCACTCTGAATATTTATCTTCCATTTGCTGATTACTATTCAACACTTTACCTTAATGATAGTTAACTCTACCATTCTCTACAGACTGTGTCAACTCACTATCAAACACAACTCGGCACTCCGACACAAATGTGACTCGGACTCAATTGTAGGTTTTTGTCTATATTCACAATAAACACTCTGGAATAGACATTATCACAATCACTTGTTCCACAATTATATATATATATATATATATATATATATATATATATATATATATATATATATATATATATATATATATATATACACACACACACACAACACTTCTAAACACTTAATAAAATAATGGCATTATTTCAGCCATATCTATCTTCTCTACGTGGTGCGTCCGCACAGGTCAACACCCACGGCTAGAATAACCTTGTCAACTTCGCACAATCATATCTCTTGCTCCGGTGACAACATCGGTGTGCCACGTAGGTCACCAAACCCACGATTGTCACGTCATTCCGCGTGACCATCTTTCAACAAGCCATAAGCTCCGATTCGACTCATGACAGTCATCGACTTATATATATTATTACAAATAAATTTCATCACCTAGATTACTATGTCCAATAAAGTCGTGCCGTGACAGTCAGGATGATGTCTAGCAGAATGTACAACGAAGACTAACCATTGACAATAACACGATATGGTTAGGATACAGTTTAGCACAGTGGTTCTCAACCTTTTTTTGGCCGATGCCTTCCTTTACCATATGTTCAGAACGTCATCCCCCCTCCCACCTTTCGAATTCCTCCCTATAACCCCCCCCCCTCCCTCCCTCCCCTTTACACAGTATACATAAAAACGGAAGCTAAATTTAATAACACATACTAGAGCAAGTCTAGACGTCTACATAAAACGTGATTTGCGGGTCTACTTACAATATAAAACGAATTTCAGAAGGGCGAGAAGTAAAGAACCGTAAAATTTAGAGGTAAAAACAATATCAAGTAACTGGTTCTTGTATTAATGCGATCTTGAAATGATCTTAATTCTCCCCTGGAAATCCTAAACTCCGGGGGGGGGGGGGGATTCCCAACAGGTTGACAATCACTGGACTAGCAGAATGTACAACGAAGATTAGCGATAGACAACAATTTATGGTCAGGTTACAATCTAGCAGTATATGACACGAAATCTAATGACATACATTTCTGTAGATCCATTATCGCCATAAATTTATACCCAAGCGGCATTTGACGATCTTAATGATCTTATAACATTGATATTTCTGTATAAATATAACATTACACATGATCTCATAACATTGATATTTATGTATAAATATAACATTACACATCAGCCCACGCAGGACCCAGATTTCATAACCGAATAAACTAAACGTAATTATCATAACTTGCCCGGAGAAGAAGCGACAACGTGAACTTTAAGATCGTGTTTCAAACATCAGTTGTGTCGACACGTACACCTACACATAAATGGTTACTGTTATGTTTATGAATAAACAAAATGTGACTATATTTGACTTCAGTCGCGGCCTAGATGTTGTCTTTATCCACAACATTATGATCCTGCAATATGTCTCCAACAAACATTAGCCAACCATTTGTTTACTTTTCAGAAGTTTACCTTTCTATTTCCTATTCGGGGAAATATTAGCCAGGAAATGTAATTTGTCGGGACACGGTCTGAGAAGCAGAAATTGGTTTCTTGAAGTGCGAAGTAAGAGGGAGACAGCGCGAGAAACGGGGGAATTCGATTCAGATTAACACCGCATGGTTCAGACAGAGGGAACTTATTGAAGAGGTTTTAAATATACGAATACCGCCTTATGTGTTTGTATACATTCAATCAATCAATCAATCAATCAGGTGCCGTCTCCACAATGAAGGTTGGCTGCAATAGACCCTCTCGTCTTCAGTGTACATTCTATCAGACTGCTGTTCGTCCACATCTTGACGTTATCTTCCTTCTTGTATCGTTGTCTATCTCTTGCTGGCTTGCCCTCAATCTTTTCCCCAAGTATGGTTTTTGCAAGAGTATTGTCTTTTAACGTGGCGTAAACATTTCACTTGCCCTTTTATTCTTTTATAAACTCTCTTTTCATTCCTAGATTTGCTAGAACATTGGTAATTGATTGTTTTTGTTTCCATGAACTTCGATATATTCTTCTACATCTCCACATCTCCAGGGCCTCTATTGGACTTCATAATTGCTAGTTCATTGTCCGTGTTTCTGCACCATTTAGTAGTGTTGAATATTCGTAACATTTGACAATTCTCATTTTTAATGCGATGTTAATCTCTCTGGATGTTGATGCTGATCTCATGATATTGAAAACATAATTGATCATTCCTATTCTTTTAGATTTCTGTTTCACTACTGTCATAATCTGTTATTACATGTCCAAGACAGGAGAAATTTAATTTGTGTACAATATAGAATATTAAATATTGGAAACTAATGAGATATGTAGGTTATTCATACTATTGGGTATATTGGTGGGCTCCGTGGCGAAGGTTTACGGACGCAGTTCGTAATCCTGTATATCACGTTCGAAACGCAGCTGCGGGTGATTTGGCAGCAGACTGCCGTGCGTTGGTTTAAAAAAAAAAAAACCTGGTATGGGTGCCGGTCATTCAGAAAGCAAAGGCAAACTACTGAACGTAAACTTGCCAAGATATCACAAAAGCCAAACCATGCTATGATTGACTGCGACGTCCTGTAAAGGATATGCAACTAACTAACTCTTTGTCTATTGATATTGAGGAAAATTTTGGTCTTACTTCACAAGGCATCCTGGTCCAGATGTGAGGCTAGGTCTAGGTGGGGGCCAAGTTAATTTGTAGCATTACACTGCGTCTGGGTGCCAATCAAACCCATGACCACGAGACGGTCTGGCGAGGGTCTAGCCACCATCCTACCACGGTTCCATCACACAGAAGAGATGAACGCATATATCAGGTGATGGGTCACAATATGGGAACTCTTCGTTAGTCACTGCAGAAGAAGACAAGGCACCTTTGGGAATGTCCGGAGGGAATGCTGTTGATTCTTGATGCCGTATTGTAGATGTACCCATCGGGAATACCGTGATCAGGCGTTCAGACAGGCTACCATTGGTGCCTTCAGCGTGGGGCATCGTCGCTGGCTACGGTAGACTGAGACGAAGCACGCGCGCGTATATCCGGAGTGTAACTCTCAGTTGCACTCGCACTCATGAGACTCAGTGTCAGGTTTGTAAAATAGAATCGATGCCATTGGTCTGCCCGAGGTTGTGCTATTATGTTGGAATACATCAATATTATGGAAGCCGACGTGGCAGACAGGTTTAACGCCCACGTGCTTAAACTGTTTATGGTGACCGCGGTAGGGGGTTTGTTCTCTAAGCCAGTTGGTCTAAAATGTTGGATTCTCGACCTTGGCATGGGGACGTAAATGACAAGTACCTGAGAAGTCAGAGTGGGTTCATCCAATGGTGAGAGACACTAGCAATAGGGAAAGCAAAAGTTAAATATCAGTCCAGTACACTCGTCAGTAGTAGCAACAACTAAAGTTAAATATCAGTCCAGTACACTGGTCAGTAGTAGCAACAACTAAAGTTAAATATCAGTCCAGTACACTGGTCAGTAGTAGCAACAACTAAAGTTAAATATCAGTCCAGTACACTGGTCAGTAGTAGCAACAACTAAAGTTAAATATCAGTCCAGTACACTCGTCAGTAGTAGCAACAACTAAAGTTAAATATCAGTCCAGTACACTGGTCAGTAGTAGCAACAACTAAAGTTAAATATCAGTCCAGTACACTGGTCAGTAGTAGCAACAACTAAAGTTAAATATCAGTCCAGTACACTGGTCAGTAGTAGCAACAACTAAAGTTAAATATCAGTCCAGTACACTCGTCAGTAGTAGCAACAACTAAAGTTAAATATCAGTCCAGTACACTGGTCAGTAGTAGCAACAACTAAAGTTAAATATCAGTCCAGTACACTCGTCAGTAGTAGCAACAACTAAAGTTAAATATCAGTCCAGTACACTGGTCAGTAGTAGCAACAACTAAAGTTAAATATCAGTCCAGTACACTGGTCAATTGTAGCAACAACAAAAGTTAAATATCAGTCCAGTACACTGGTCAGTAGTAGCAACAACTAAAGTTAAATATCAGTCCAGTACACTGGTCAATTGTAGCAACAACAAAAGTTTAATATCAGTCCAGTACACTGGTCAATTGTAGCAACAACTAAAGTTAAATATCAGTCCAGTACACTGGTCAGTAGTAGCAACAACTAAAGTTAAATATCAGTCCAGTACACTGGTCAGTAGTAGCAACAACTAAAGTTAAATATCAGTCCAGTACACTGGTCAGTAGTAGCAACAACTAAAGTTAAATATCAGTCCAGTACACTGGTCAGTAGTAGCAACAACTAAAGTTAAATATCAGTCCAGTACACTCGTCAGTAGTAGCAACAACTAAAGTTAAATATCAGTCCAGTACACTGGTCAGTAGTAGCAACAACTAAAGATAAATATCACTCCAGTACACTGGTCAGTAGTAGCAACAACTAAAGTTACATATCAGTCCAGTATACTGGTCAGTAGTAGCAACAACTAAAGTTAAATATCAGTCCAGTACACTGGTCAGTAGTAGCAACAACTAAAGTTAAATATCAGTCCAGTACACTGGTCAATTGTAGCAACAACTAAAGTTAAATATCAGTCCAGTACACTGGTCAGTAGTAGCAACAACTAAAAGCGGGAGCATGTGTGTAGACAACCCTTGAGTTCAAAGCTATCGAACGAAAAAAAGGAAAAAACAAATCAAGAGTATATAATAGTATCTGATAGTCTGATCCTCCAGGCACTCTGGGATCGTGTGTATAGTGTGGTTGTTGAAAATGAGGACGGACCACCTAAGGAAATGTCCCGAGTGTTTTGATGTATGTTTCTTGACTCAACTCAACAACTCAATTGTTAGTCTTGCTTGTTTCTTGACCCAGCACAACAACTCAACTGTCTGTCTTACTTGTTTCTTTACTCATCTCAACAACTCAACTGTTAGTCTTACTTGTTTCTTGACTCAACGCAAAAACTCAACTGTCTGTCTTACTTGTTTCTTTACTCAATTCAATTGTTAGTCTTACGTGTTTCTTGACTCAACGCAAAAACTCAGCTGTCTGTCTTACTTGTTTCTTTACTCAACTCAACTGTTAGTCTTACTTGTTTCTTGACTCATCTCAACAACTCAACTGTCAGTCTTACTTGTTTCTTTACTCAACTCAACTGTTAGTCTTACTTGTTTCTTGACTCATCTCAACAACTCAACTGTTAGTCTTACGTGTTTCTTGACTCAACGCAAAAACTCAACTGTCTGTCTTACTTGTTTCTTTACTCAACTCAACTGTTAGTCTTACTTGTTTCTTGACTCATCTCAACAACTCAACTGTCAGTCTTACTTGTTTCTTGACTCAACGCGAAAACTCAACTGTCAGTCTTACTTGTTTCTTTACTCAACTCAACTGTTAGTCTTACTTGTTTCTTGACCCAGCTCAACAACTCAACTGTTAGTCTTACTTGTTTCTTGACCCAGCTCAACAACTCAACTGTCAGTCATACATGTTTCTTGACCCAGCTCAACAACTCAACTGTTAGTCTTACTTGTTTCTTGACCTAGCTCAACAACTCAACTGTCTGTCTTACTTGTTTCTTTACTCAACTCAACAACTCAACTGTTGTCTTACTTGTTTCTTGACTAAACTCAACAACTCAACTGTTAGTCTGACTTGTTTCTTGACTCACTTAACATCTAAATTGTTAGTCTGACTTGTTTCTGGACTGACTCAACTCAACTAGTCAATTATTAGTCTGAACATTACGGACCAGCATAATGTCGTACCTAGAGCGACCACATTGTTCTCCCAGACTTCATGTTCAGTACCACAGACCTTCATTGAGACTTTCTGCGTTGTTGTTGTTGTTGTTGTTGTTGTTGTTGTTATTGTTGTTGTTGTTTATCGCTTTCTAGGTCTAGGGTTCGTCCGTTTAATTGCGCCGCTGCGGCCACATATATGATCTGCATTATGTTATGTTACGTTGAACGACGTCACTGCACATTGGGCATTCCCATGCATGCTCAGTCCTCCGATGCAGCAGTCATCCCAAAGTATTTCTGCTCACTGTTCCCATGTGGTATTGGTTACAGTATTTCATCTTTTTTCCCCACGAATGCGGCATTGCCGTGCTTGACCAGACTTCACTTCCGGTTCTTGCAGTCGGGCTAGACTCGGAGTCTCGTCGGTATCCTCCAGATGAGTGCGCACTGCACTGATTATATCAGCCGCGCCCATGCTTCTTCCCTTTTGCTTTGGTGCAATATTTGTCAGCTGGTTTACATGTTCGTTACCCCGTACTGCCGCTCGTTCATGTGTGTACAACCAAATGAATGACGTGAAGCGCAACTTCCCAATACTGTCTCTCAATGTAGAGCGGAAGCTTTGGGTTGAAATTTTCTGTAGAATATTTATCAAGTCAGATATGATTATGACGTGTGTGATTTCCTGTTCTGCTGCCCAAGCGAGAGCTCTGGGGGCACAACTGCAGTATGCATTATTATAGCCTTGTGTCCGAGGTGTAACGACACGGCTGCCATATTGTCTAACTGAGAATCCGGGACAATGCTCTTAACATAAGAATAGTCGTGGGGGAAATAGAAGACAAATTAAAAGAAAAATAGAAAAGAATTATCGAAGATGATGCAAACTTTAATAATGTAATTAAATCAGGGATTTAAAATTAAGAGGATTGACTTTACTGCAACTAGTTTTATCCCATATCATCTCTTTCCTCAGAGCGGCCTGTGCTTACAGCTTAGCTTGAAACTAAATCAAAACAGATAGTTTTTATTTTTTATTATTATTTTTTTTTTTTTTTATTTGCGTTCGCTAGTTTGAACTCAAGCGTAGTCCACATACATGCTATTATTCTAGTGCACTGGGGTGATTGTTACGTGTGGATTAGCTTTCTTTATTACCAATGTCCCTCGACATCGACACTCCGACTTCTGGGGTACTTGTCCAACCACACTAACCACAAGATAATGGAAACGAAACGCGGACATTTGATTTTTCGAAAATAAAATTTTAGAAAGTGAAAATCGAGAAAGATTTGGATTTAGTGGATCAGGAAGAAGAAAAGCCACAGTAATTATACAAGATCTGAACATGGTAAAAATCTGGCTCATGGGCAGCGTCTTGTCTGGGAAACTGGAACACTGACCATATTAAAGATCACGGTAGCTGGGAGAGACCAGGGATGGAAGGCAACATAAACCTGGAAGAAGAGGCTGGGGCTCGACCAGCAGGAAGATGGACACCGGGCGGTGTGAATACTTTGGGTATGAAGAGGCATGCGGCGGGAGAACTGACCAGAGATTGAGAGGCTCTCGACACAAGACGACGCGACGTTCTGCACAGGGCCTGCCACTTGAGAAAGTTGACCATTGCTTTCTGAATGACAAGTCAACGGTTAGGCTCAGCTGACCTGTGTAGGCCATGCACCCGCTACCCGTCGTTAGCGCATAAGAAGTTTAAGTGACAGCGGTTTAAACCTCGAGTCCACGCTCATCTCAAGTTGCGAAAGTTTCAATGGGCTTATGAAACAAATGGTCTCAATCACTAGTTGGGGAAACACACAAAAAACGCATAATTGTCAACGTCCTAGATACCTAGTGGAATGAAACTCGGGTTCATATAGGCAACAAACTCCGTTCTGATACTATCTGACATAATTTATTTACAGTAAGCTGGCGAAGAATGGTTTTCGCAGCCAGCTACCTTCGAGTTGCATATCACAGGAGTTCATAACAAAGCAATCACACGTAATCATCACAACAAACTCTATCATCTATCTATCTAACACCCCTAAATACACTTGGGTTCAATCTATCAAGTCCCCCTTAAGTTAAGCCCTTTTGCTTCTTCGATGTCCAGTCGGCGTCTGCCCTCTAACGTGTCTCGGACACGGGCTGTAACTCTCCTCGAGCTTCTCGTGGAACAGGTCCTGGCACGCGGCCAGCGGGTTCCCCCTGTGTCCACGGAGCTGTAGGCGAACTTACCTATCCTTCTCGAAGGCTCTAGATTGTTCGAGCATTCGAGTGTGTCTCCCTTGTATTGGGGTTATGTCCCTTCTTTAATTCCCTTCTATCTTTCTGTTCCTACCGACTCCATGTGAGACTGTGACAGGGGTTCCCCTCCCCCGCTTCTATGGGTTAGTATATGGTAATTAGTCTGCACTAATTCTGTCATAGGATCACATGAAGTTGGTGTTTGGTAGTTTCGTGGATGGGAACCTGGCCATCTATATATTTGCACTATTAACTCATGTATTTCCCCGTACAACAATCCAGGGTGATTGCTGAAGATCCCCTATCTCTTCCATATCCTTAAACACGCTTATCCGACCGAAGTTCCCTGACGCTTCTAGTTGTATTTGCAACCGCGAGCTTCTCAAGTATCCATATGATACCAGGATATTACACCCTGTGTTAGAGAGGTTTAACAAGACAAATTGTCTTGGCTTATTTAAGAACACTTGCAATTCTTGTCCTGAATGTGTATTTTGATACACTTTTACTTCCGTATGTTTTATAGTGCTTAATATATATATATATGCACTCTTGTTTTCTTCCAAGTAACTACTTATGTTCCTGTTTGCCTGTTAGTGTGTTTACTGCTTTGTTACTTGCTCTAATAAAATGTGTGTGATTTAATTGTTAGTGTTTAGTTTTATGAGTATGTCCTACCTAATGTCTAAAGTGTGTGCTGCCTGTGTGTATGTGGTGTGTAGTACATCTCTAAGTGTCACGAGCTGGAATATCCCTTGTCATGAATTACGTCATCTGTGTAACGCATGTACAGGGTATTCAAACAGTGATTCTTAGAGTGAACCTATTTTATCTAACACTAAACATGTATACACAATTTTAGACAAGTGTTACATTTTACACTCAAAAACGCAGACAAATTACAATAAATACTTTTTGCGTACAATTTGTCCGCTCAGTATATCGCTCTCTCATTTAATTCATTCACTCTCTGATTCGCACTCCTTTCATTCAATATAATAATATGTTAAAATATACAAATTAAGGTGAGGTAAATGTTGTCGCCCTTAGAAAAAGGAAACTGGCGATATGCTATATTCAAAGCGCCAAGTACTATCTGTACTGGTGATAAGAAATGGTTTATAAGTTAAATTGCAACAATTGTATTGGAAGAAAATTTTAACTATGAATGAAAATGTTTGTGACATATTATGATAGAAGATGTACAATTTGCATGTTCACATATTTAATGTATATAGCAAAGCACAAAAGTAATAAATATTTAACTAATAACATTAAATTAATTAACTCCAACGATGATCCGTGTGTTGTCGTTCTTTTGTCTGTGTGCTGTTCCAATAATGTTACAGTTCGTAGGTAACGTTTTGGTGTCACATTCCTGTGTTGTCTCTCATATGTCGTAATAGTCATAGTATATCGCTGCGTGTATGTGCGATGTTCTGTTCCGTTAGTTTGCGAAGTCAATTGAAATCACGCGTATGCACAGTTCTTAATATTCGCATGATAACTTTCAGTTCTGTGATTGATGAAATAACTTCACAAATGTTAATATCCACAGTTCGGATTGTTTTTGATGTACTGCCAATTGCCAATGTGGCCTAATATAGTTAATGGTTCTCAAAGTTTCATGTCTGTGATAGCTATAAGTAGAGTATTAAATCAGTTGTCGACACTTCTAAATTAAAGTTCTATAGTAAGTGTAGAGGTACACTCTTTTATGCAACAGACTAAATATCACAGCTTATCATATGGCCACTAATCAATGTAGATAGTGTTAATCTGCTGGTGCAGTGGGTAATCGTGATAATATGTCAGCAATTACATTATCCGTGCCTTTAATGTGAAGAATTTCAAAGTCGAAATCCTGAAGTAGAAGACACCATCTTGCCAATCGATGGTTTTTTGGGTTGCCTTCTTTAATTACCAGCAGTGGCGCATTATCCGTCAAGACAACGAAATGGGAACCTAAGAGGAACTTAGATAAACGACGAACACAAAAAACCAAACTTAATGCCTCCAGCTCAGCTGTGGAATACTTGATTTCCGCCGCTTTCAGCTTACGGCTGACATACAGTATTGGGTGTTTCACGCCTTGATAATCTTGCATCAGACATCCTCCAGTTGCGATAGCACTTGAATCTGTGGTTAATATAAATGGTAGATCTATGTTTGGTAATCTCACTATGGGTTGATTAGAAAAAATGGATTTCAATTTGCACATTGCATCCTCTAAACGGATACTCTTACAATTGCACATACTACATAATTGTATAGATATCGATGTAAAAATAAGTCTAAATAATGTAAGAGTGAAAATGAATTTACTATAGGCATATTTCAGAGGTATATGAAAAATTTTGCACCAACAGGAGTTAATGAACTGTAGCATGGTTTTTGCTCTTTCAATTTGGCGCACTGTTGATTGATATATGAATGAGATGGTAAATATGATGGACAATATGTTTGTTATGCGGATAGTGGTGAAAGATACATTTTGAAAGGTAGGTAATGTTGGTTGAAGTTGGGCTAACAGCAAAAGTAGCAAGAGTGTCAGTAATTTGTCTCTGTTCACTCTACTGCTTGGTGAATGTGATTGTTTACTTTTGTTGGTTGAGGTGTGTGTTTCAAAGAACTTGCTGTATTTGTCTGCTAAAGTGGTAGATGGCGAGATGAAAATGGTCGTCTTTGTGCTGATGGATTTAGACCCGCATCGTTTGGTGTTTTTGTTCATGCAATAAAGCAGTTTGTTTGTATGCAATCGTTTCTGACTTTGATTTTGTGTGAAGTCAATTGTTTGTGTTTGTTTATTTGCATACTGTTTGCTTGCACGATTGATGCTTGATGATGTTATTTCTGTATCTGCATAACTTTCTGCAGATATATGTGTTGTTTCTGTTTTTGTTTTATGTGTCCTTGGTAGATGACAAATTTGCAATGAACACATATGATGACACTTATTTGCTAATAATACTTCTTTGTCACTAGTAGTGTCCCTTGGATATCTTTGTATTCCTTGGTTATGTTTCTTAGAATTAATCATGTAATTGTTTCTCGTTTCTAGAGAAACAAATTGTTTCGACTCATAAAGTTAGAAATGAGTTCTCTCAGTTGTTGGTTTGGTAACTGCGGTTTTGACTTCACGAGAAACTGTCTGTAATGGGAAGTTGTCTTCATTGTCTTGTGTAGTAGTGTCGTTAAGACGTACTGTCGTTGCTGTGCTTTTGTCATTGTTGTTTGTCAGATAATGTAATTTCGGTTGAGAGTACTTTAAAGAAGTCGAGTCGGTTTGTAATGACTCGTCAAGCTGAGTGTTATGATTAAGAAGAGTTGTTGCTATTGTGTTGTTGACTTCGTCGTTTCCGTTATTACGAGAATGTGTCGTTAAAGTAGAATTGTCATCGTTGTTCTTGTCAATGTCGTTTCTGTTAGTCTGGTTAGTGTCCCCTGTTGTCTCTGTTGAGTTATTCATGTGGGTTATGTGAGTCATTTGTCTTGTCACTACTTTGGCGTATTTTGTCTTTTGTTGTACATTTACAGGTTCACAATTTTGCGATTCGGTTGCATCCTCAATTCGAGGTTTTATGCTGATGGTGTCATTGAAAGATTCAACCGCCCCTGTGTTATGCACCTCTGTGAATTCGTTTCGAATTCCGTCATCGGTGGTCTCCCTTGTGCTTTTGGCAGTTTGATACATGCAAATGTGTTCTTTAGTTCTGGAATCACTGTTTGCATTCTGGATGCAGTTTTTCTGTTCCCATTCTCTGATTTCTTCTTCAGAACAGGATCTTATGTTAGGAAGATTTCCAAGAATAATATCCGCGCAAGGATCTGCTAATACTGCGCATAGCACTTGTCCTGATAGAAAAGGTGTCTGAATTTCGGCCAGTGCTAGGGGGTATATTTCGATGGTGCCTGCAAATGTGCGTCATGTCACGTAGTTATGTGTGTTGTCTTTGTCATTGATTAATGTTCTTTTAATCCCAACCAGAGTCGCTCCGCTATCGCGAATGATTGTACATAGTTTGTTATTAACAAATCCCTTTCTCACTTTTAACTTGCCCTTTGATGTTAAGGCTGCGTTGGCTATTTCGTTGGATATAGGGATTGTATGGCCACATTTCAAAGTGGTATCCAGCTGAAATTGTTTGCACGTATTACAGGTGTTATTACTGATGGTGTTAATGATTTCTACTGCATTCCCTGATTCATTCGCACTTTCATTTTGGATGTCACATTCATTCAGTTCTTCAATTTCTTCATCCGTAGATGTATCTATTAATGCTGCATTGGCCTGCTTCATCATCTTGCGGCCCTCGCAGGGTCCTGAAAAATGCCCATAAGCTGAACAAAAGTAGCATTTGACCGCTCTCTGATACGCGTTTCTTTCTTTTTTTTTTTTTTTTTCACCATCATTTGAAGGTGATGCGGATAAGTTAGTGATTTATCACATATTGCGTACTGTTCGTGTGTCAGATGACAATACTGACACAGGACTGGTTTTGTGAATTTAGAGCGTTGTTTGAACCTATTATTATTTGGTTTTGAATATGTGGTGTTTGTGACAGCTGCTGTTTAATTCTGACTCATATTTAACTGAAAAATATCACGATTCGCTGTGAAATACGCACTACCTTTACTTTCGACCTCTTGAATAGTCTTACAATCACTTTGTCTTAGAAATTTCGAGAAAGGAGTTGGTATTGTGTTCATGATCTTATCAATTATTATTAGCTCTTTTAGTTTATCATAGTTGTTATTTGTTTTCGCTGAGGTTATCCATTTTGTACAAATATCTTGGACTGTAGACACGTAGTCTATGAACGTTTGGTTAGGTGATGGTGTTAATTTTGAAAACTGCAATTGATAGCCTGCTGTGTCTAGTGAAAAATGTTGTAGTATTCTTTGTTTTAAATAGTCGTAATTTTTCCTCATGTCATGTGGAATGGTTTCTATCACTTTTAAGGGCTCTAATGCTAAATTTCTCATCAGAATAAACGCCCACTCGACTTTTGAAACGTTATGATATGACATCAAACACTCGAAGTTCTCTAAATACGCACTTATTGAATCTCCGGAGCAAAAAGGTTTGACTAAGCCTTTATATTTGTTGTATTTTTGTTCCTCTTCCTTACTCCTTAACTTGTTTACTGAAATTTCCAAGTTGGAATCAATTTCCATTTGTTTCAATTTTAATTGTGTCTCTAATTCTAACTTTTTATTCTCAGCGTCTAATTGAGCTTGTTTGCTAGCAGCTTCTATTTCTAACTTTTTATTTGCAGCCTCTATTTGGATCTTTTTCTCTTCTGCCTCTATTTGCATCTGCATCTTTTTCTCATCTCTTTCCGCCTGCATCTTTTTTCTCTTCTGCCTCTGTTTGCATCTGCATCTTTTTCTCTTCTCTTTCCGCCTGCATCTTTTTCTCTTCTCTTTCCGCTTGCATCTTTTTCTCTTCTCTTTCCGCTGCCCTATCTTCTCGTGCTATGTTATCTAAATGTGTCTTTTGTGCCCATTCTGAAAGTTTATCGACGGTATAACCTAATTTAATTCCTAATTCGATGCACTGTTCTAATGTTCACATCTTGTAACTTTAGCTAATGTTAAATTTGTAGCAATTAAATCCCTTTGGAAATAGTTTGGGTGCACAAAAATTGGTTATGTCCCTTAATTATTTACATTCACACTTTCTATAGAATAAATTCAATGGTCATAAAATTTGCATGTATATGTCATAAATTGCAATACATAGACAAAATGTTACATCAATGAAAAAAGATGGTGAGTACCATTTAGGGATTCAATAAGCATGAAATGGGACTTATCTTATTTACTGGTTTCTTGGCTGTAGTGTTGTTTGGTTCCCCTGTTTTATCGCCACTGCTGGAGAACAGTTTACATACACACAATCTTTCGCGGAACAATCTGATGTTGGAATTAAAAAAAAATTAGTAATTTGTCACCGTAATTGTCCAGTCGTGTCAATGTCAAATTTCATGAACATAATTTTTAAGTACTTTTCTAGAGGGACTACGATAGTTTATGAACAGATGATACGATAGTAGCTGCAAAGTTCAGACTTTGTTATGTATGAATGTTGATATATTTTACTTGGCAAAACCAAGAGCTGTCGGGAAAATGAAGCTTGCGCTTGCCAAAACCGGCTTGGCCCCCAAATAGCCTGTCAACGTCCTAGATACCTAGGGGAATGAAACTCGGGTTCATACAGGCAACAAACTCCGTTCTGATACTATCTGACATAATTTATTTACAGTAAGCTGGCGAAGAATGGTTTTCGCAGCCAGCTACCTTCGAGTTGCATATCACAGGAGTTCATAACAAAGCAATCATACATAATCATCACAACAAACTCTATCATCTATCTATCTAACACCCCTAAATACACTTGGGTTCAATCTATCAAGTCCCCCTTAAGTTAAGCCCTGTTGCTTCTTCGATGTCCAGTCGGCGTCTGCCCTCTAACGTGTCTCGGACACGGGCTGTAACTCTCCTCGAGCTTCTCGTGGAACAGGTCCTGGCACGCGGTCAGCGGGTTCCCCCTGTGTCCACGGAGCTGTAGGCGAACTGACCTATCCTTCTCGAAGGCTCTAGATTGTTCGAGCATTCGAGTGTGTCTCCCTTGTATTGAGGTTATGTCCCTTCTTTAATTCCCTTCTATCTTTGTGTTCCTACCGACTCCATGTGAGACTGTGACAAACACACAATTAACACACAATAAACACACAATGAACACACCATAAAGACATAATAAACACACAATAAACACACAATAAACGCACAATAAACACACAATTAAGATACAATAAACACAGGCAGATAGACAGTCAGCGTGACAGGCAGACATGCGGGAAGACGGACGAAGGAATGACCTTTGTTTTCAAAGGGGTAAGAGTTGGACACACAGGCCTGCCTGACATTTTCTCCTCCTCATCTCTCTGCTCTCATACATGATTTTACTCATACATCACTATCACTTATGACGCTAATATATGATTGCATGATATGCCCATTACATACCACCAAAAGAAAAGAATGATCAAATCCGTCAGAAAGGCATCAAAACCTGCTCATGACGACAACCACATTATGGACACACCAGAACAAGTCATTATTCTGCGCCTCAGAACAGGACACAATATATCACGCAACCACATGTACACAAAATTCAAGATTTGTGAATCAGCCATGTGGATTGGCGTCGCAGACAGCAGAGCACATACTCCAAGACTGCCCAAAATACAACATATCTAGGCAAACTATCTGGTCTAGAGAGACAGCAGTGGAAGATAAACTCCATGGACCGCTGAGTGAACTAAAGCAAGACAATTAAATTCATACAAGAGACATCGTGGCAGTTATAGACATATTTCAAGCGAACGAAAGAAGAAGAAGAAATGAAGTTAATTTCCAACAACGACAACCACGGAAACAATATGCATTATAAACACGTGGAAAATGTGCAATATTCAATAATACATGACTCACTAAAACTAATTCTTGACACTGCAATTATAATTATAACAATTATAAAGACAGCCAGGCCAGATGATAGATAGGCTTGCAGAGCGGCAGACACGCCTACACATATTGTTACAGGCTGATATGACAAACAGAGTGGCAGACACGCCTACACATATTCTCACAGGCTGATATGACAAACAGACATACTGTATTCATAAAAAATATATAGCCAGACTTTATCACCACTGTCACGTGCCTTGTCAAATGGCTTAGACCAGTGGTTCTCAACCTTTTTTGGCCCATGCACCCTTTCACCATATGTTCAGAATGTCAACTCCCCTCCCCTTTCGTATTTTCTCCCTATAAATTCCCCCTGCCCCTACACAGTATACGTAAACATTGAAGCTAAATTTAATAACACATACTATAACAAGTCTAGACGTCTACATAAAACGTGATTTGCGGGTGGACTTTCGTTATTAAATGCGTTTCAGATGGGCGAGAAGTACAGAACTGTAAAGTATGGAGGGAAAAATATTATCAAGTAATCGGTTTTTGCATTAACGCGATCTTGAAATAAGCTTAATCCCCCCCCCCCCCCCGAAACACTAAAATTCCCCCTTGGGGGAGGGGGGAAATTGCTCACCGTTTGAGAACCATTGGCTTAGACGTTTAAGTCTCTCCACCGTCTCGGTCCATGTTGTTATGGATCAACTCTGCTGAAAACACTACCACAAGCCACCGTCTCGGTCCATCCAGAAAGACTTATGCAACGAAAACTTATGAACCCCTTAAGCGTCACACTTGTCAGAAAATGCATCCAGCATTTCTATTTCAATATTAGGTAAATAATACAGAAGGCATAACGGCCCCACGAGAAACCTGCCAACGCTGATCATGAAAAATGCAATCTACGTTTGAGCCAGCTGGCCTCACCTCGCCATGGCATCATTTTTTTTTTTTTATTAGCAGGAGGAATAACCATAACGCTGCCTTGTGTATTTTCTTGTCAAGGGAGATAATATGGAAATGAAGTGAGTTGTATAAATCTTCTTTAACTGATCATATATCTGTGAAATTGTAAACACGGCTATCGCTATAAGACAGGGGAAAGGGGGCGGGGGGCTTAGGTGGAAGAGAGAGAGAGAGAGAGAGAGAGAGAGAGAGAGAGAGAGAGAGAGAGAGAGAGAGAGAGAGAGAGGAATTGAGCTAAGCAGTACAAGATTACAAGACTTGTTTGTGAACCACCAAGGGAGACAGTGCGAACATTTTACAAACTAACGATTACTCTCTTTAATCGAACAGTGAATTCATTAATTACTTATATAATGCGCAGACGGCGCGTAGATGTCATAGTTTTGTCGTTACGCAGACATTGGAATGAATGCGGTCGGACGAAGATTCAATGTCAACTCTCGACCAGAAACGTGGATCAGCTCTGTGGTCTTGTCCCGACCATACCAAGTGGCCAAGCCATCCAGGTATTTACATCTCTGCCTTCCTCTTCGTCTTTCCCCCATAAATCTTGCATGTTTTTCACTAAGTTCTCTAGTTTATTTTTTCTCATAACGTTTCCAAACAATTGCTACTGTTTACATCTAATTTACGAAGGTAAGTCAATAAGAAAGTCACAAATGGCTGTAGAAAAGTAACTAACTATAAAGACAATTTGAAACCAGTTTATTTTTATTCATACATTGTCCCTTTATTTCTCAACATAATTTTCACCAACATTGATGCATATATATTCCATCGTTTTATCAGTCCTCCCAAACCGGCTGCATATAACTGCGTCCTGTGTTTTCATTTACCCGCTATCCCACAGAACTGTGTGACTTACTTATTGACTTCCCCTCGTAATGTTTTCTACCCAGCCATACACCGCTTTACGGGACAAACATTTGACAGCATAAATATTGAAACCCCCACCTTGGCGGGAGACATTTCGCGAGTGACACCGAAGTTGAATGTGAAGTGAAAACGTGGTTTAAAAAACAGAGCACGCAGTTCTATGCATCCCGGTCTGGAAGGGCTGATAAAACGGCGGGATACGTGCATCAATGGTGGTGGAAATTATGTTGAGAAATAAAGGGACAATGTATGTATAAAAAATAAACTGGTTTCAAGTTGTTATCATATTTAGTTATTTTTCTACAGCCATTTGTGGCTTACTTATTAACTTACCCTCGTATCTAATCAGTTTATGGTTTTCATTTTTTTATTGTAGGACTAAGCTTATGGGAATGTCCCGAATGCTGTGATGTCGGTTCCTAAATCAATCAATCAATCGTAGACTAACACATTGGGGTTTTTTCTGTCTGCCCACTGTATTCTTTGCATTTTTCTCAGAAACCACATTTCTACTGCCAGCAGATATTTTTTTCAGTTTGTCTGCATATTGTCCACGTTTCATATTCATACAAACAATTTGCTCTGCGTAGCTCTTCGACATTCTTTTTTTTTTCTCGTTGCATTTGGCATCTTTGTATTGATCAGAATGTTTTCCAACTTGCTAAAGGCTTCCTTCACCATAGCGATTCTTGTTCTAATCTCTTTAATGGAATGTACCAAAAGATGTTATCCATTTTCCGAGATAATTGTACCGATTCACTTGTTTACGAGTATTCCCTTTCATCCGTATATTACATTGATTAATTCTTTCATTAAGATTACTGGGCATGATTACAAATAACTAAGAGAAATAATGCATACAGCTTACACATGAACGATTACTCTGTTTAATTAAGTGTTTTTAATTAATTTTTTAATACCTTACCCAAATGGTGACGTGGTTGGAATAATTGTTAGGGCGAAGGTACGATGCCATCTCTCAACGTTCGCTATGGGTGGGCCATACCAGCCACCCACTCCTCCTTTCTCTCTGGTCTACACTTTAAGTCGAATTGACATTCCCTGCACAGGTTCCGGGTGTAGATTATATAACACTGCTCGAAAATGACGAGGCAGCGGGATCGTGTCCTACACGCGTCAGTTTCAACGTCAACATTAATTTCTCCTTCAGACAGCAATGGCAAACTGCTAAACTTAATAAACAAATACACGCGTATTGTTTGGTTCACATAGAAGTAGGTGCAGGAATTAGAGACCAGAGGACACACTAGACAACATAAGCATAGAAAGCTATAGTTACCCAGCGGGATTCGAACCTGTCGCCTCTAAATGAATAGCACACGTCAAATTTAAAAAAAAGGAATCATCCCACTTCAATATGGATTCGAATACATGCTCAACAGGAGGGCATGTATATGTGCTGGCCACTGTGCCACCACGCCTCGCTTGGCAGTTATATAATGTCAGTCAAGATAGGTCCCTCTTACACGTCAGTGATATACAGTCAGTCAAGTAAAGGTCACCCTGATACGTCAGTTATATAAAGTCAGTAAAGTAAAGGTCCCTGTTACACGTCAGTTATATAAAAATCAGTCGAATAAAGGTAACTCTTACACGTCAGTGATATACAGTGTGTAAAGCAAAGGTCTTTCTTACACGTCAGTTATATACTGTTAGTAAAGTAAAAGTCCCTATTACACGTCAGTTATATAAAGACTGTCAAGTAATGGTCCCTCTTACATGTCAGTTATATAAAGACAGTCAAGTAATGGTCCCTCTTACATGTCAGTTATGTAAAGACAGTCAAGTAAAGGTCCCTCTTACACGTCAGTTATATAAAGACAGTCAAGTAAAGGTCCCTCTTACATGTCAGTTATATAAAGACAGTCAAGTAAAGGTCCCTCTTAAACGTCAGTTATATAAAGACAGTCAAGTAAAGGTCCCTCTTACACGTCAGTTATATAAAGACAGTCAAGTAAAGGTCCCTCTTACACGTCAGTTATATAAAGACAGTCAAGTAAAGGTCCCTCTTACACGTCAGTTATATAAAGACAGTCAAGTAAAGGTCCCTCTTACACGTCAGTTATATAAAGACAGTCAAGTAAAGGTCCCTCTTACACGTCAGTTATATAAAGACAGTCAAGTAATGGTCCCTCTTACACGTCAGTTATATAGTTAGTTAGTTAGTTAGTTATTTAGTTAGTTAGTTTAGTTAGTTAGTTAGTTAGTTAGTTAGTTAGTTAGTTAGTTAGTTAATCGCGGTTCCAACTTCACAGCAACGGTTCATCCCCAGTCAGTTATATACAGATAGTCAAGTAAAGGTCTCTCTTACACGTCAGATATATAAAGATAGTCAAGTAAAGGTCTCTCTTACACGTCAGATATATAAAGATAGTCAAGTAAAGGTCACTCTTACACGTCAGTTATATAAAGATAGTCAAGTAAAGGTCCCTCTTACACGTCAGATATATAAAGATAGTCAAGTAAAGGTCCCTCTTACACGTCAGTTATATACAGATAGTCAAGTAAAGGTCTTTCTTGCACATCATCAGGCGCATTACGCATGTGGTGCTAGACCCATAATTTATAGACCTTCTATACATCACACAGACATTTCCCTGAGTTTCTCTTCAATACACAGACCTTTTTCTGACTTTCCATTCAACTCATGAACCTCTCTCTGATGTTACTATACAACACAACTGTAATACTTGGAACTACGATTACCGTAATTCAACACTAGGTTTGGAACCTCACACCCCCACGACTGCAAATGAAGATAGTATCGTCTCTTATGGATACCAACCACACATAAAGACTACACAAGGTATAATGAAATAAAACAAACAAACACATCGCCCTAAATAAAGCGTATCATATCATTAAAAAAACTTACAAGAAGTCCCACAAATGATATGCCTTTCATTGATCTATTTTCCATTTCTTGTGAGATATGCCATTAAAACCGCCGAGTCGAAATTATTTTTTTTATCCCTCTTTCCTGCCTTGTCGTCGCTTTTTTTCGTGAATAATTATAGCCTTTGTACCTTGTCCCAGCTTTAATGTTCTTTGTCATTGATTCTTTCTATTGTTTTTGTTTTAATGGAGCTGTGGATGTCGTTTTTATTTGTTTCTTACGGCTCAAGATGTATGGATCAAAATGTGGTTAACATATGGCGTCGGCTTCCAGGGAGCGCGTTCGTTCAATCACTAGGGGGCTTCACTGATAATATCATAGGCGCTGTCAGATGAGAGTTCGAATCCTGCGCTCGTCGTCCGCTAAGTTAGGGACAGTCTGAACACCATTTTCTCCCTGCATGCAGGCATACAGAATGTGAGGCTCCGATTTACATCACAGACCAATGCAAGGTGCTGCTTTCGGGTATGTCTTTCCCTTTTTCAAGCGGTAATGTCCAGGGTTTAAGTCCAGCTGAAAACGTGTGTTTTTGTTTCCTCCTCAGCAGTAATGTGTCATCACACCTCCTACTGCCATCAGGGAGTAGATAGGGTATCTTAGCTCATCGGAAAAGTGCTATAGACATTAGGTATCGTTTGTATGCCAGATCATAGGCTCCATACATGGATATTTTTACGGTGAGCTGCGCTGTGGTAAAGTCCCCCAAGGCGGTCACTGCGACCGCTTTATAGATACTCTGAAGAACTCACTAAAAGCTTTCGAAATTCTTGAGAGACTGCTGCCAAAGACCGAAATTCGTGGCGTACGTCATTACGCAAGGGTGTAGTCACTTGTGAAGCAACCAGGACTGCAAGAGCTGTGGAAAAAAAAGCTGGACGAAAAAAAAACCACTGCAGGAGATTCTCCTCCTGGAATGCCAGACATTCATTGTCCACATTGTCAAATAACATTTCGAGCTAAATTAGGCTTACCAGCCATCTTAGAACTCACGACTCAAAACTTTCAACCCCACAGGATTAAATAAATGGTCATTATCATTCTTGATGGACAAATAGCATCTTTTGCACGATACCGGCATTGAAATAATGCGTACCTTAGAAATCGTGAACTGCAGGCGGTACTCGTCGCTGTCCTTAGAAGTAACTACTGCAAATTCTACAACGTACACATACCTTATAATAGATGGGACTGTAGTTAACGACAGTTGCGTCTTGGCCATTGCTGCACAGTTGGTGAACTAATTTTATGGTAGTTGTGTCTTGGCCATTGCTGCACAGTTGGTGAACTAAGAGAAGGTTCTGCTGACGTGAAATAAAAAAGGTGTCATCATCATCATCATCATCATCATCATCATCACCACCATTATTATCATTCCCATCATCATCATCATCATCATCATCATCATCATCATCATCATCATCATCATCATCATCATCACCATCATCACCATGCAGAAGATCACTTGCATAACATCGCTCCCATAACGGTACTCCGGTAAGATTCCATCACTTGCCTAAGCCTGTTCCTGATGTGTTTGTTTGCCCTGGGTGTCTTTAACGTCCCGTCTCCACCTTTGTGCCGGTCGACCACATCCTCTTCTCCTAGTTAGCACGCCTTCCATCACTGTTATTTCTAAAGCACCAGTTTAGTTGACATAATATCACCATTATTTTCTTTAGCACTCGCTAGCTTTTAACTCAAGGGTAGTTCATATACACTACTTCTAGTAGTGCTGGACTAAATTTTGCATGTCAGTTAGCTTTCCCTATTAACAGTGTCCGTCACCATCAAGCGAACCCACTCCAACTTCAGAGGTACTTGTAATGTACGTCCTCAAGTCAAGGACGATAGGTCAACATTTTCGCCCAGCTGTCCGGTGTAGGAGTTGAACCCCTTACCTCGGCATTAGCATACCGGATGTTTAAGAACACGCGTTCTTATCCATTCAGCCAGGCTGACCTACATCATCATTAGTATCATCTTGTGCCTTGCCAATAAGCGTTGGCGGTCTTGTTTCGCCATATCACACGATCACCAGAGTCGTGGATCAGCTCTGTGTTCTTGTCTCGACCATGACATATGGCCAAGCCATCCAGGTATTTACTTCTCTGACGTCACCTTTTTTATTTCCCCCTCAATCATGCCAGTTGTCACCAAAGTCTCTCAAAACAAATCTTTGCTGTCTACGTCTAATTTCTCTAATCAGTTTCTTTTAGGATTGGTCACTGGATTTCCTGTCTGTCCATGAAATTCGTTGCATTTTCCTCAGAAACCCCATTTCCACTGCCATTATATGTTTTTGATCTTGTCTGTTCATTGTCCACGTCTAACATCCGTACAAAAGTACAAGTTTTATGTAGCACTTCAACTCTCTTTTTTATGTTGCAACTGACCTCTTGTTATTGGTTAAAAAGCGAACAAACTCAAAGAAGTTTAATTAAGCTACCCCTCACTTTTGATCCCATCGTTCATCTTTGACCTCTCCGATATGTTGTAAAGTTCTCTCTGGCGTATTCAACGCCCCCCCCCCCCCCAAAAAAAAAAAAAAACTCCCCTCCACTCACACATCGTTTGGTCAGCTCACGCAACCCTGCTCTGCTACAAACTTTATTCCGAACATCACAAGTGGCTTGTACGTCACTTTGACATATCTCTTATACACATAGATGCATGTTTTAAATCAAATGCCAGGGAAACAGCACCACTCACTCATCTCAATCTCCTGCTATATATTCACGTGCATTTACATAATTCAAATACATTCGCACACATTCACATACATTTACATATTTCACACACATTGACACGTACAAAAATATAATTACATACATTTACAAACATGCACATACAATCACAGGATATATTGACTTGCATCATAATACTTTCACATATATTCACATATATTCACATTCATTCACATATATTCACATACACTCACATTCATTCACATACATTCACACACATTCACATACATTCACATACATTCACATACACTCACATACATTCACATAATTCACATACACTCACATACATTCACAGACATTCACATACACTCTCATACATTCACATACATTCACATACATTCACATACACTTACATACATTCACAGACATTCACATTCATTCACATACATTCACATACATTCACAGACATTCACATTCATTCACCACATACACGCACATTCATTGGCACCTTGCCGTCATGACAGACGATACTTTGTTAGACATGCGTATACAATAATATATATTTACATACATTCACATAAATTTACATACATTCACATACATTCACATGCATTCACATAAATTCATATACATTCACCGTATACATTCACATACATTTACATATATTCACATACATTTACATACGTTTATATACATTCACATACATTCACATAATTCTCAAACGTTTACATACATTCACATATATTCACCGAATATATTCACATACATTCACGTACACTCACATACATCACATACATTTATATATCACATACGTTCACATCCATTTACATACGTTCACATACGTTCACATACACTCATCAGATCAGTTCTCAATTTCATCACCACGGGTTTTACTGATGGAACGATGTGCTTTTTGCTGTGATTTCCCCACAGAGCTCTTATGTCGTCAGTTGTATTCAGTGCATTCTTGTTGGCTGTTTTGTAAAGGATCGAGTAATCCATCAGAATTTCACAAAGTGAATTACTTACAATTTCTGTGTTAAACATGTATGTAAATGTATCAGCTTCTTCTTCTTCTTCTTCTTCTTCTTCTTCTTCTTCTTCTTCTTCTTCTTCTTCTTCTTCTTCTTCTTCTTCTTCTTCTTCTTCTTCTTCTTCTTCTTCTTCTTCTTCTTCTTCTTCAGAGCAATAGAAAGGGATAGCGAGATAGAAGGAGAAACAGAGAGTTGTTAAGTAAGTGAGTGAAGACGTGTGAGAGAGAGAGAGAGAGAGAGAGAGAGAGAGAGAGAGACAGAGAGAGAGAGATAGAGAGAGAGAGAGATAGAGAGAGATAGAGAGAGATAGATAGATAGATAGAGAGATAGAGAGAGAGAGAGAGAGAGAGAGATAGAGAGAGATAGAGAGAGATAGATAGATAGAGAGAGAGAGAGAGAGAGAGAGAGAGAGAGAGAGAGAGAGAGAGAGAGAGAGAGAGAGAGAGAGAGTCTCTGACCAAGCAGAATTATGACAAATGAGAGAATTTCGGAGTTTTTGGAATAGAGGACTTCAAACGAGATGAAGAAAAAAAATGATAGTTCAATACAACAACAATAGAAACATACACCTAGAACCCTGGAAAATGTGAACAGCTTAGAATGCAATGGAGTGGCCAACAGGAAGCATTGCCAAGTGTATTTCCATACAATCTGTATTTCATGCAGAAAGATCATCCATCAATACAACGCTGTCTCATCAATAAAGCCTGTATTCAATGGATCGCCCACATGTTCTGTCCCACGCTGAGATGGGTCATCCTGGTCTGCCGTTTCCTGATGTTGCTTTCCCACTTCCATTGTGCTCTATCTCTTGATCAATTACCTTCCCGTTTCCCCCCCCCCCCCCCCTGTATGATCTTTATAATATACGACGGTAGATCAGAAAGTTATGCGCCACAATTATTATCTCTTTAACCGTTTATAACATACAAATGAAATTTAGCAACACAGTTCATGTGTGCAGCAAACATTTCTATTTCTCAACATAATCCCTATCAACTTTGAAGGTTTTACGCCATCTTGAAACAGGAACCATTTCTTCACTGCATTAACCATTCCCTTGTTGTCTTCAAACTTTGTCCCATGGATAGCATTCTTAAGGGGACCGAAAAGGTGGAAATCAGATGGTGCCAGGTCTGGACTGTGGGGTGGATGGAGCAGTACATTTCACCACATTTTGTCGATTGCCTCCCTGGTTTGGTAACTTGTACGACGACGCGCGTTGTCGTCAAGGAGAAGCAGTTGCTCTCGAATCTTGTGAGGCCTAACTCTGCAGTAACGACGATTGAGTTGTGTGAGTGTTTTGATGTACATTTCTGAATAGATGGTTCCATCTTGTGGCAGTACACCCACGAGAATAACCCCATCACAGTCCCAGAAAACAGTGAGCATGACTTTACGGCAGATGGGCTTGTTTTGAATGTTTTCCTCGCTGGTGATTATAGATTATGCGACTCCATTGCTGATCTTTTTGTCTCTGGCTCAAAATGATGAACCCAAGTTTCGTCTCCTGTCACAATGTTTGACAAAAAGACATCCCCATCTGTCTCGAACCGCTGCACATACAACAAGCGATCTGATCCAAAATCACCAACAGCTGACTTGGAATTCGGGTTATCGGGGTTGTGAAACTGCGATCACTATCCCACAATCTCAGGCTCACACTAACCGGGGTCTCGCCGATTGGGGGTAATTTCTGAGCAAGTTCAAGTGGTACGCGGTATGCTAAGTTATACATTATTGACTGAGGTTCGGGTACATTGATTGTTTTCTTCTACTGCATTTTGTTGTCCCAGGAGGAATAGATCACCAAACAACTCATGCTAAGGCCTCATGTCCTTTCCTGTTTCCTACACCTCCGTTCCACCTGATATTCATTTCTTCTTTGGGCGTCAGTATGGCCAAATTGATAAGAGGCCTTGTTCGTAAACATCCGGTGTGCTGATGCCGAGGTAGCGGGTTCAACTCCTATACAGGTGACATAGTTGACCACACCAAGACATAAGACTATTAAGAATCTTCTCTTGCTGTCTTCCTCTATCTCCTTCCACAAATATTTCCAGTTGTCTCAAAACGTTTCAGTTTCCTCTTCCCATGATACAGAATGAAGCCATGAGAATGATTCTGGGATGTACAAGGGACACCCCAACAGTGTGTATGCGATACATCCTGGCGTTGCCGACTATTGCAGACAGACTCAAGGCAAGGTCATATCTCAAGGTAGCATCGTACAAGGAACATCTCCTGCACGAGTCTCTGGATGCAGTCAAGGGCCACAGGCTGCTAAGAGGAAGATCATGGATGGCTCAGGAAGAAGAGACCATCATGGAAGTGTCCACACTTGAGAAGATTGGCAGAGACAAGGAGTGGGTCAGAGTGTCGAATAGATATTCAGACTTGTGTGGGGTTATAACCACATTCGACCGTGAGTGTAGGGAGTGGCTACGGGTGTAAACATTCAACCATGAGTGTAGGGAGTGGCTACGGATGTAAACATTCGACCATGAGTGTAGGGAGTGGCTACGGGTGTAAACACTCAGCAATTCATTCATGACTATTCTCTTTCTGGTGATTTGATTATCTATACCGATGGCTGTATGTTAAGAGGCACACACACACACGCGCGCACGCACACACACACACACACACACACACACACACACACACACATTCCTGTGGATTAATAGCAAAAGCAAATGTCCAATGTTTAGTAAAGGAGAGCTCGGAGTGTGACACCACAGCCTTAAGCCTGAGAATGGAGGTGGAGGCGGTTACTGCATCTTTCCACTGGTTGGAGAACAAACTGTGAACGCATGGTGTGATTGTAACTGATTCACACAATGCACACTGACAAAAGTGAAGCCTGCCATGCATCGATTCAGAGGTCGCGGGTTGTGAGTATTCGCTGGATTTGTTCTCCAGGCCACGCTGGTGTCCTTGGAAATGAACAGGCAGACAGACTGGCTGGCGCCTCATCATTAAGGGGTGATTTGATGCGTGATAAGGCAGATGTGGTGAAGGTCCTCTGGGAGAATGCCAATAATGCAGAAGAACAGATTGACTATCATGGTCTAGAGAGAATGCGGCAGCAAGGGGTGGTCAGAGGAACTGGTCGACAGTTGTCACTCAGACGTAAACCAAGACGGACATATAATCAGATTGCAACGGAAACTATTAGTATTGGAACTCTTCGCTGGCTGTTGAAGATGAGGACAGGGCGCTTATGTGAATGCCCAGAGTGCAATGATGTCGGTTCTTAACTCAACTCAACTCAACTCAGAACTGGTTCTATGCAACATGCAAGAATTCTTCTTCTACTCTCGAATGGCAAGGATTTATTGCATAAGATTTTATTCATGTGATAGAATAAAGTTTTCGCTTAAACAATTATGTTGTTTATCTCTGTGAAACACCTTCCACCTGATGCTAACCACGTGACTAGATATGTGAATTGCTTTCTGGCTCCAAACCGTTCTCTCCTTATCTGTGTCTTCCGCCGTGAATTTTCACATATATTCATTACGACACTCGAATCTTTGACCCGGAATGTGGAAATTTGAATATTCGATACTCAAAATCCACAAATGTCTATCTAGATGTCGATAGTAAATATTTAAAACCCACAAATATCTATAGAGATGTCTATAGCAAATATTTGAAACCCACAAATGTCTGTAGTGTTGTTCATGGCGAATATTTGAAACAAACAAATGTCTGTAGTGATGTTCATAGCGAATATTTGAAATCCACAATTGTCTCTAGTAATGTTCATAACGAATATTTGAAACCCACAAATGTCTATGGTGATGTTCATGGCGAATATTTGAAATCCACAAATGTATGTAGTAATGTTCATAACGAATATTTGAAACCCACAAATGTCTGTAGTGATTTCGATAGCTAATATTTGAAACCCACAAATGTCTGTAGTGATGCTCGTAGCGAATATTTGAAACCTCACAAATGCCAATAAATTAGATATGAAAATAATATGTCAGCATGGTGGAATGAATAAGAATCTTAAGTCTCGGGTGTGCCGGGGTAGCGGGATCAACCCCTGCATCGGGCAGTTGGACTAACATGTTGACTTCTCGTCCTTGACTGTGAGACGTAAATTACAAGTACCCCTGAAGTCGGAGTGGGCTCGCCTGATGACGAGGGACACTTGTAATAGCAAAGCTAATCCACTGGCAAATATCGGTAGAGTGCATTAAAAGTAGTAGCACATCAGTGGACTACGCTTGTGTTCAAAGCAAGTGAACGGGGGGGGGGGGGGAAGTATCATGAAATTCATAAATGTCTCTGGAGATGTCGATATATGTCTATGGAGATGTCGATATTTAGAATTTGAAACTCGGAAATGTCTGTTACTATATATATATATATATATATATATATAACTCATGTTTCCCTCAACATAACTCGTACCCCTCTGAGAGACAGAAAGATGTAGCAGTTCGTACATGCCTGGTAATGCAACGCAAGTAAATATTCTTGTATCACACGAAGGAATCCCAGTCGTGCACCAACAGTTTGACCAACACTTATTCCAGAACAACCTTCAGCCATGTTCTAAATCTTGGCAACGAGGAACACACTCCATCTAAAGTGAATGATTCTCCCCGAGGGATGACTGTTGTCTGGTTCGTTTCGTGTCTGGGTCCGTGGCAGACCTAAAGTCACCACAACAGAAATGTATTTGGCGTGTGGCCTTGCCAGGAAGGGATGAGTGAATGATCGTTTGGGGGATCAGTTTCGGCGTCGTCGAGTACTTACATCTCCCAAGAACTCTTTTTCTCGTATAGATTTACAAAGATATACTGCAGAGAATATTCTTCATCTTGTTAAATATTGGATTTGCTTGCACTGTTCTAACTGTAACTTCCTGAATTCATCTTCCATATGCTGTTATTAGAGCACCAAAAATACTTCATTGATTAACTGCCATGGGAGGACAAATCGTCTTATTCAAACTGTAACTGCTATGGTCTTATAAATTAAAGTGTGGTCAATATATAAATACAGTAGTTTTCCCCGTACAACCCCCTTCAATTTTATGTACAAGACAGCATGTTTGTCACAATATTTAAAATTGTTAAGTCATAACTGTGACATATCCTTATTTCACATGTTCGCCATCCATTTTTGTTTGGTCCAAACCTACGTTTTGTTTGACACAGAATCTTTTAAGTCCATTGACTTGTTTCTATTGGTTCTACTTGTTCTTGGTTCCACTTAAATTGATGTTGAATTTCGCTAAGACAATGTTCCTTCCTTATTGCCATACTAATCTTTCTGTTATTCAGACTCATGTTTTGACTTTCTATTGCAATTAAATTTAGCGTACGGTGACACCGAAAGAAAAATAACACAAAAAGAGAGATAACGTATTGACAGACAAACACCCAAAGAAGATAGCTGTAGATCGATAGGAAGAAACCATAACTTACAAATAAGAGACGGATGGTGAACAGAAAATACAAGCACTGGCGCCGGAAGATCGATTCACAGAAACAAACATATCCGATAAACAAGCAAATAGTACAGGGCTCGGTTTCTGCCGGCTGTACTGGTGCCAAAAGTCAGTTTAGTCAGAAGTCATTGTGTCTTCCTGGGCAAACATTACCCAATAGCCGATAGCTGTAATTATTCACACTTGGCGCTTTGGACAACACAGGGAAATGACTTTTTCTTGCTGGACGCGAAATATTCTCATCTACAATCGAGGGTGAACACTTATGGAAAGATTTGAGTAGAACATCCTATTGTTTCATATATATGTATTTTACTTTTATTTATTTATTTATTTGTTATTCTTGCTGTTAGTGGTCATGTTCTTTTTAGTCCGACCAGGCTATGATTCTTTCTCCGTCCACTCACCCATCCATCCATCCATTCATCCATCCATCCATTTACACATCCATCCGTCCATTCGAATGTCCATATACCCATCCATCCATCCATCCATTCATCCACCCAAACATCCATCCATCCATCAATCCACCCATCCATCCATCCACCCATCAATCAATCCATCCATCCATCGACCCATCCACCAATCAATCAATCCATCCATCCATTAATCCATGCAAGCATCCATTCATCTATCTATCCCTCCACCGGTCCATCCACCCACCTATCTATTCACCCACCCATCCACCCATCCACGCATCCACCCATCCATCCATCAATCCATCCATCCACACATCTATCCACAACCCACCCTCCCATCCCTCCATCCATCAATCCACCCGTCCATCCATCTATTCATCCAGGAATCCATCTTTACATTCATCTACCCACCCATCCACCTATCTATCCATCCTCCCCCTTCATCGACACATCCACCCACCAATCCACTCACCCACTCACCCATTCACCTATCCACCCATCAACCTAACCACCCATCCATCCAGACATCCATCAATTGACCAGCCTAACAAATATACCTAGAGCATTTTACGGAGTAAAGACGACCGGTGTTACTGGGACCGCATCACCCAACAAGTGTCCATTGTTCAATAAAAAATATGCGCCAAGCTACGTATGTTCAACTCGCCTTAAGCGTGCAATAAGACCCTTTATCTACCTGACACAGAGCACAATGTAAGCCCAGCCTGTGTGGCCCTTTATCTACCTGACACAGGTCACAATGTAAGCCCAGCCTGTGTGGCCCTTTATCTACCTGACACAGGGCACAATGTAAGCCCAGCCTGTGTGGCCCTTTATCTACCTGAGACAGAGCACAATGTAAGCCCAGCCTGTGTGGTATTTTATCTACCTGACACAGGGCACAATGTAAGCCCAGTCTGTGTGGTCCTTTATCTACCTGACACAGGGCACAATGTAAGCCCAGCCTGTGTGGTCCTTTATCTACCTGACACAGGGAACAATGTAAGCCCAGCCTGTGTGGCCCTTTATCTACCTGACACAGGTTGTGTGGCCCTTTATCTACCTGACACAGGGCACAATGTAAGCCCAGTCTGTGTGGTCCTTTATCTACCTGACACAAGGCACAATGTAAGCCCAGCCTGTGTGGCCCTTTATGTACCGGACACAGGTTGTGTGGCCCTTTCTCTACCTGACACAGGGCACAATGTAAGCCCAGCCTGTGTGGTCCTTTATCTACCTGACACAGGGCACAATGTAAGCCCAGTCTGTGTGGCCCTTTATCTACCTGACACAGGGCACAATGTAAGCCCAGTCTGTGTGGTCCTTTATCTACCTGACACAGGGCACAATGTAAGCCCAGCCTGTGTGGCCCTTTATCTACCTGACACAGGGCACAATGTAAGCCCAGCCTGTGTGGTCCTTTATCTACCTGACACAGGGCACAATGTAAGCCCAGTCTGAGTGGTCCTTTATCTACCTGACACAGGGCACAATGTAAGCCCAGTCTGTGTGGCCCTTTATCTACCTGACACAGGGCACAATGTACGCCCAGCCTGTGTGGCCCTTTATCTACCTGACACAGGGCACAATGTAAGCCCAGCCTGTGTGGCCCTTTATCTACCTGAAACAGGGCACAATGTAAGCCCAGCCTGTGTGGTCCTTTATCTACCTGACACAGGGCACAATGTAAGCCCAGCCTGTGTGGTCCTTTATCTACCTGACACAGGGAACAATGTAAGCACAGCCTGTGTGGCCCTTTATCTACCTGACACAGGTTATGTGGCCCTTTATCTACCTGACACAGGGCACAATGTAAGCCCAGTCTGTGTGGTCCTTTATCTACCTGACACAGGGCACAATGTAAGCCCAGCCTGTGTGGCCCTTTATCTACCGGACACAGGTTGTGTGGCCCTTTCTCTACCTGACACAGGGCACAATGTAAGCCCAGCCTGTGTGGTCCTTTATCTACCTGACACAGGGCACAATGTAAGCCCAGCCTGTGTGGCCCTTTATCTACCTGACACATGTTGTGTGGCCCTTTATCTACCTGACACATGGCACAATGTAAGCCCAGCCTGTGTGGCACTTTATCTACCTGACACAGGGCACAATGTAAGCCCAGTCTGTGTGGTCCTTTATCTACCTGACACATGGCACAATGTAAGCCCAGCCTGTGTGGCCCTTTATCTACCTGACACAGGTTGTGTGGCCCTTTATCTACCTGACACAGGGCACAATGTAAGCCCAGCCTGTGTGGCCCTTTATCTACCTGACACAGGTTGTGTGGCCCTTTATCTACCTGACACAGGGCACAATGTAAGCCCAGTCTGTGTGGTCCTTTATCTACCTGACACAGGGCACAATGTAAGCCCAGTCTGTGTGGCCCTTTATCTACCTGACACAGGGCACAATGTAAGCCCAGTCTGTGTGGTCCTTTATCTACCTGACACAGGGCACAATGTAAGCCCAGTCTGTGTGGTCCTTTATCTACCTGACACAGGGCACAATGTAAGTCCAGCCTGTGTGGCATTTTATCTACCTGACACAGGGCACAATGTAAGCCCAGCCTGTGTGGTCCTTTATCTACCTGACACAGGGCACAATGTAAGACCAGCCTGTGTGGCCATTTATCTACCTGACACAGGGCACAATGTAAGCCCAGTCTGTGTGGTCCTTTATTTACCTGACACAGGCTGTGTGGTCCTTTATCTACCTGACACAGAGCACAATATAAGCCCAGTCTGTGTGGTCCTTTATCTACCTGACACAGGCTGTGTGGTCCTTTATCTACCTGACACAGAGCACAATATAAGCCCAGTCTATGTGGTCCTTTATCTACCTGACAAAGGCTGTGTGGTCCTTTATTACCTGACACAGGCTGTGTGGCCCTTTATCTACCTGACACAGGTTGTGTGGTCCTTTATCTACCTGACACAGAGCACAATATAAGCCCAGTCTGTGTGTCCTTTATCTACCTGACACAGGGCACAATGTAAGCCCAGCCTGTGTGGTCCTTTATCTACCTGACACAAGGTACAATGTAAGCCCAGTCTGTGTGGCCCTTTATCTACCTGAGACAGGCTGTGTGGCCTTTTATCTACCTGACACAGAGCACAATATAAGCCCAGTCTGTGTGGTCCTTTATTTACCTGACACAGGGAACAATATAAGCACAGCCTGTGTGGTCCTTTATCTACCTGACACAGGTTGTGTGGTCCTTTATCTACCTGACACAGGGCACAATGTAAGCCCAGCCTGTGTGGTCCTTTATCTACCTGATACAGGGCACAATGTAAGCCCAGTCTGTGTGGTCCTTTATCTACCTGACACAGGGCACAATGTAAGCCCAGCCTGTGTGGTCCTTTATCTACCTGACACAGGGCACAATGTAAGCCCAGCCTGTGTGGTCCTTTATCTACCTGACACAGGGAACAATGTAAGCACAGCCTGTGTGGTCCTTTATCTACCTGACACAGGTTGTGTGGTCCTTTATCTACCTGACACAGGGCACAATGTAAGCCCAGCCTGTGTGGTCCTTTATCTACCTGACACAGGGCACAATGTAAGCCAAGTCTGTGTGGTCCTTTATCTACCTGACACAGGGCACAATGTAAGCCCAGTCTGTGTGGCCCTTTATCTACCTGACACAGGCTGTGTGGCCTTTTATCTACCTGACACAGAGCACAATATAAGCCCAGTCTGTGTGGTCCTTTATCTACCTGACACAGGCTGTGTGGTCCTTTATCTACCTGACACAGGCTGTGTGGCCCTTTATCTACCAGACACAGAGCACAATATAAGCCCAGTCTGTGTGGTCCTTTATCTACCTGACACAGGGAACAATGTAAGCACAGCCTGTGTGGTCCTTTATCTACCTGACACAGGTTGTGTGGTCCTTTATCTACCTGACACAGGGCACAATGTAAGCCCAGCCTGTGTGGTCCTTTATCTACCTGACACAGGGCACAATGTAAGCCCAGTCTGTGTGGTCCTTTATCTACCTGACACAGGGCACAATGTAAGCCCAGCCTGTGTGGTCCTTTATCTACCTGACACAGGGCACAATGTAAGCCCAGTCTGTGTGGCCCTTTATCTACCTGACACAGGTTGTGTGGCCCTTTATCTACCTGACACAGGTTGTGTGACCCTTTATCTACCTGACACAGGGCACAATGTAAGCCCAGTCTGTGTGGCCCTTTATCTACCTGACACAGGTTGTTTGACCCTTTATCTACCTGACACAGGTTGTGTTGCCCGTTATCTACCTGACACAGGGCACAATGTAAGCCCAGTCTGTGTGGTCCTTTATTTACCTGACACAGGTTGTGTGGCCCTTTATCTACCTGACACAGGGCACAATGTAAGCCCAGTCTGTGTGGTCCTTTATCTATCTGACATAGGGAACAATATAAGCCCAGCCAGTGTGGCCCTTTATCTACCTGACACAGGTTGTGTGGCCCTTTATCTACCTGGCACAGGGAACAATGTAAGCCCAGTCTGTGTCATTAAGCAAGGCAATAGGCTTACACTCAGCCGGTAGGATCAGTGACTAGTACTATCACCAGATGTGTTGTTTCTATCCTAGGTTCCCTACCAGATCCGAGGAAACTCAACAAGGTTTTAGGAAAGGGTCAAATCCCATTCGGAAGAACACCAGTTGAACAGTCAATAAAGTTTCGTACAGAACGTAACTAAAGTTAGAAGGAAGATGATTCACCAAAGACGGGTGATGATTGTTGATGCACCACACAGCATCAGACAGTAGTAACTAACCGAGAACATTAATTATAATAGTTACATAGTGTGATATAAGCTAGTGTAATAGAACACAAGACATGATACTTGAGGCTAGATAGACACGAGTGAGGATCAAGTACATTAACAATTAACATTAATAACTGTGTACACACTACAAAGGACTTGTGCATTTTTTTAGGAACGATAGGAACGGACATTGTGTAGGGTGCTACCGGTCCATGATTAACTGTTAATACCACCGGTGTCTATTTCGGAAGATCATGAAATGGGATTACCAGAGGTCTACAGAGGCAAATCAGTATCCAGCAGGATGGTTTCGGCACTGGGTGAGATGTACATGTTCTGACGTAACGTGCTGTGGTCTATCCTTGCTGGGATCAGCTGACTGGGTTGTGGTCTGAGAGTCCGATGCTACACACTTTATAGAACACGTCACACATTTTCTTCGCATACACGTCTCATACACGTTACACTTTTCTTTTTAATAAATTAAGCTATATTCATTTATTTTAGAAGCAAGAGTTGTTGAGTATGTTGCGTTGGAGAAGTATGAGAGGGGGCATAGTACGACAGTGAGAGAGTGACAGGAAAAGGTGTCCACGGGCTGATGGAGTGTGTTGGGCGGAAGCTGGTGGATTCTCCGGAATATTAAAAAGGAGGAAAATATTATAATGTGGGTGTCGACTCTCTTCACTCCAGGGACGACACTGTAAAGTAGGACACGACATTATTGGGGGCTCGATAACGGGATCTTTGGACAGCGGGATCTCTCGTAAACGGAATCTTTGGACAGCGGGATCTTTCGTAAACGGAATCTTTGGACAGCGGGATCTCTCGTAAACGGAATCTTGGGACAGCGGGATCTCTCGTAAACGGGATCCTTGGACAGTGGGATCTCTCGTAAACGGAATTCTTGGACAGGGAGATCTCCTGCAAGCAGGAACCTTTGACAGTGGGATCTTCTGACAACGGGGTCTTTTGACACGGGATCCTTAGTTATAAGAGGGAGATATCATTTTGGAGAATCCAGCTAGAGTGAATGTGGATAGGGGTTAGGACAAATATCTTACCTGTTCACACTTCACACGTCTGCATAGGTCTGTGGTCCTGATTCTACTCTTGTCACTGAGTGAATGTGCTGTGTGTGGTAATATCTAGATTTATAGTACTTGTTCATATGTCTGTATAGTAATTTGCAGTTATATTGTACTCGACCTGCTAGCTTACCTCTCTGTAAAATGGCCACCCCTAAACTAAGCACGTTAGAATTAAGGGCAAAGGGGGAAGACATGGGATTGTCGGGGTCTGCTCTAACGGATTACATATAGGAAGTGGAGAGAGAGTATCGTCAAGCAGAAAGGGAAGATCGAAAGGCCGAGTTGGAATTGAGAAGGATGGAATTGGAAGCTGAGCAAGCAGCTAAGAAATTGGAAGCGGAGCAAGCATCTAAGAAATTTGAAGCTGAGCAAGCAGCTAAGAAATTTGAAGCTGAGCAAGCAGCTAGGAAACTGGAAGCGGAGCAGGAAGCTCAGAAAAGGGAGCACGAGTACCGGATGAGGGAACTCGAGTTGAAGAGTCAATCTAATGGAGAAACTGAGGGAGCAGTTGGAGGTTCCTCCATCCCAGGCTCAACACCAGTAGGTGGACATGGGTACCATGCTATGAAGTTTCCTTTAGCGGTCTACGAGGAGGACAAAGAGAAGATTGACCAGTACCTTCAACGCTTCGAGGCAATGTCTGTTGCTATGGGTCTGGAGCGTAACAAATGGAATCTTAAGCTATCCCAGGGTTTACGCGGGACCGGCTACGAGGTTTATTCTCGCCTGCCACTAGGACATGAGAACAATTATGACGAGTTAAAGACGGCTCTGCTGAAACGATTCGAGGTTACGTCACATACCTACCGGAAAAAATTTCGAGCAGCGAAACGAGAACCGGGGGAGTTGTTTGCCGCCTACAGTTTGCGTCTAAAATCGTATCTCCATAAGTGGATGGATTTGGCTGGGTTCGCACATGACTATGAGAGTCTGGAAGAGCTCATAGTAGTCGACCAGCTGAAGAAGCAAATGTCTAAACCTCTCAGGACGTTCCTGGGAGAACAAGGAGCGGAACGTATTGACCTCGTGACTAAATTAGCAGAACGGTTCGTCGAGGTACATGGGGAGGCAGGGGAAAACCTTTCCACCAACACCAAAAGTCAAGAGAAACATGACAAGAAGAAAGCCAAAAACTCAGGAACAAAAAAGTGGGAACCTTATGTGCAAAAATCAGAGGATAGTTCAGAGAAGAAGAAGGAGGGAAGCAAGAGCACTTCAAGCTCTACACCAAAACGACCGTGGTCGGAGAAGTGGTGTTCAATTTGTAAGTCACCCTCTCACAATACGAGGGACTGCAAATCAAAGGCTAAGAACCCTCACTTTGCAGCATGTCAAGTGACTTCCAAGGAGGTTGTCACAGAAAATGCCAAGGTCAACAAGGAAGCTCGCCACCAGGAGAGCTCACTCAAGTCCGGCCCTAGAAAATCTAGGACAGGGAACTGGTGCAACCAATGCAAGTCGAATACGCACAATGCTATTGACTGCAGGGGAAAGTCAGGAGACACTCAATTCGTCGTGTACCCCGGGAAACCTAAGGTGGAGCCCACCGAACAGGTCGAGGCCGAGGAAGAGACTCCAGACCAGGAAAAACCACCTGTAGTGGAATTGGTAGAGGTTAACGGTCGTCAAGTCGAGTGTTTATACGACACAGGACTGGACGGGGAGGCCGTGATTTCTGCGGATCTGGTACATCCAGAACAATTCACAGGTGAGACATTGGATATACAGCCTGCACAGAAGAGTGCTGTAGTCATGAAGTTGCCTATTGCTAATGTGGAGATTCGGTCAAGGTACGTCATCGGCACCATCAAGGCCGCTGTATTGACCGATCCCATTTTTCCAGTCATCCTAGGTTGCCGGTATGTCTTTCTGGGAATGCCCAGGGAGCCAATCCATATGGGAGCAATGCAGACTCGCTCTCAGACGAAAACGGAAGAGGCAGACGCAATTGTGACTAACCCAATGCCGGGGGAGCTACGAACTGCCCAGAGTGAGGATGATACTTTACGTCCTTGCTACAAAAAGCTGCAGAAAAGTGCTGATCCACCAGGACGGGGGCAGTACTACATGAAGAATAGGCTACTTTATAGGAGAGCAGGAAGGGGAGTCAACCTTTACGGTCAGTTGGTCGTCCCGAAAGCTCACCGGTCCCAGATTCTTCATATGGGGCATACCATCTCCTTTAGTGGACACATGGGTATTTCCGCCACCATGCAGCGGATTTCCTGCCATTACTATTGGCCGGGAATGACAGATGATGTGCGTCGGTATGTGAAATCATGCCCTGAGTGCCAGAGGGTGGCACCGAAACACTGGACATCACCGGTGGTGTTGGGTGAGATGCCCATCATGAACTCTCCTTTCGAGAGGGTAGCCATCGATATCGTGGGTCCACTTCCCAGGACTAGGAAGAGGAACATGTATATACTCACAATGGTGGATTGCTGTACAATGTGCGGTGAGGCTATACCGTTGACCACGATTGACTCGAAAAGAGTGGCGGACGCACTGATGGAGGCCTTTACCAGATTAGGCTTTCCGGATCAAATTCTGACGGACAATGGATCTCAGTTTTGTGGAAAACTCATGGAGGAGGTATTTAGGGTGTTTCACTCTAACCACATACATACCAGCCCTTACCACCCTCAAGCCAATGGACAAGTAGAGCGTTTCAACGGCACGTTGATGACAATGCTCAGGAAATTAGTGCAGGAAAAACCTGATAGGTGGGATGAATATATCCCAGCAGCACTCTTTGCCTATCGGGAAGTTCCTCATGGCTCAACAGGACTACCACCCGCTACGTTGCTGTTTGGTCGTCCAATCAAAGGACCGTTGAAAGCCATGTTGAGGAGTTGGACTGAAGAGGGGACGTCGGAATAAGTGATCTCATCCTATAAATACGTGGAGGAACTGAAAGAAAAACTCCACAAGGGATGGACTCTGGCAAATCAAAACTTGAGAAAGGCCAGGAAAAGACATGCGGCTTATTACAACCGTAGGTCTAAAGAAAGATCTCTAGAGGTGGGAGATAAAGTCTTGTTGCTACTCCCAACGGAAAACAACAAACTGGAGATAGGTTGGCAAGGACCATTTCCCGTGGAAAGGGTGATATCCAGAACCAACTATCAGATCCGGATCCGGGGAAAGTCGAAGATTTTCCATATCAATCTCTTGCGGAAATACGAAGAGAGACCCGGAGACAAGGCAGCTCACCTCATGGCAATGGCAGTTGCAGTGGAGACAGAAGTGGGAACCAGCGAGGGCAGGGAATATCCCTTGGAACACCAGGAAACCTATAGGGATGTGCAAGTGAACCCTGGTCTGACCTCCCAGGAGAGGGAAAGGATAACCCAGGTTCTCAAGTCTCATAAGGAGATACTGACTGATAAACCAGGACGAACGAGGTTGGTTGAGTTCGAGATGACTTTGACCACACAGGAGCCTGTTCGCCAAAAGGTTTACGCAGTGCCATTCTCTAAAGAAAAGGCCCTGGAGGAGGAAATACAAAAACTGCTGGAGGATGACGTGATTGCACCATCCACATCCCCATACAATGCGGGGGTAGTTTTGTTACGCAAACCAAGTGGAGAACACCGGTTGTGTATAGACTACCGACTTCTGAACAGTCACACACAATTTCAGGTGGAACCTTTGCCGAATCCAACTCAGTTATTCGCTAGGCTCCATAAGGCTCGGTACTTTTCAAAGGTGGATCTGAGTCGGGGGTACTATCAGATACCAGTCAAACCGGAGATTCGACCACTGTTGGCTTTCAGTACACCCAGTGGACACTACGAATTCAAGGTCATGCCCTTTGGACTCAGCAATGCACCTAGTGTGTTTACACGCATGATGAGGACTTTACTAGATCCGTTACAGGATCCGTCCATCATCTCATTCATGGATGATATTCTGATTTCCAGTGACAGCTTGGATGACCACTTACAATCCTTGGAGAGAGTGTTTAATAGACTCAAGGAAGCAGGGCTTACTGCTCGTCCAACCAAGTGCATGATTGGTTACCAGACTCTGGAATTTCTAGGTCACACTATTACTCCAGGACACATTGTCCCAGAAGAGAAGAACCTGGAGAAAATCAGAAATGCACCAAGGCCAAAAACGAAGAAGGATGTGCGATCTGTTCTCTCGTTGTGTGGGTTCTATCACAAATTTATCCCACATTTCACTGAACTGGGAGCTCCGTTGACGGAAACCTTGAAAAAGGGATTCCCGGACCAAATCATTTGGACACCAGAATGTGAGAATGCCTATAGTGAGTTAAAGGAGGCCTTGGTCAGCAAACCTGTATTACAGCTCCCTGACCTTTCCAAACCATTTGTGTTGAGAACGGATGCGAGTGCGATGGGAATTGGAGCCGCTTTGTTACAGGAAGGAAAAGACGATGCTTCGGTTTTGAAACCTGTAGCATACGCAAGTAAGAAACTTCTACAGGCGGAGAGGAATTATTCAACCGTCGAGAGAGAGTGCTTGTCCCTCGTATGGGCAGTGCAAAAATTTCAGTCATATTTGTATGGAGTTAAGTTTCGAGTCCAGTCGGATCATCAACCCCTGATGTTCCTGGCTACTTCTCAGAAGCTCAACGCACGTTTGATGCGGTGGTCGTTGTTACTTATAATGTCCTTATAATTTCACAGTGGAGTACATTCCTGGGAAGGAAAATGTTGGAGCGGATTTCTTGTCAAGACACCCAGCTCCTGAGGAAGAGGAATGAATCATCTGGATTAAACTCACGGTGGAGAAGAGTGAGATGGACTACTCTCTTAAGAGGGGGCCTATGTCACAAAATAAAACCTTGGGTTTAACCAGTTGATTATTATAGAGGCTTTCTGATTTAACGGACTATCTGCCAGCGACAACTATTTTAACTAACAGTAGAGACGAATCCCGGCATCGCCTTGACAGTTTATCAACATTTGAATACAGATGGAAGCCGTGGGATCATAGTGGCAATCGGATGTTGGCAATCACCTGTCGGACAAAATTAACAGTGGCAGATGTATAGAGGAAGTGAGTGCGCTGAATCATACATCGCTTTGACAAGTCATTAACATGTCAGAGGGAAAACGGAAGTACTCAGCAAGGAAGTAAACAGTACATCTGTCAATTCTTAGTTTCCGGAACATCGAGGAGATTGGCAGCTTGCTGGGGAAACCTGTTGTTGGGATCATACAGTAACTCGTTAGTTTGTTGGGGGAGTCGAAACAAGTGATGACAACTTTGACAGTGACTAAGGCAAGGGAGAATCGATTCTTGACAATGGCGGATATGAGAAAAATAACACCTGCAGGACGTCACCCATATCACGTGACCAATTTTAGGGGTTTGCCAGAAAACCATGATTGGAGATGGGGAGTTGACAAAAACCGTGGATTATGATGGACGTGTTTGTGGGAGAGCTCTACAGTGTTAGATTTATTTAAGATTAACTAGAATGTGCCGTTATGGCAAAGTGTAGTAGCCATCCCGGGAATGAGGCGGTTTTGCATAAGGTAGTCAATATAGTCTATTAGTTCTAATTAATATAGACTGTAGCCTTGTTAAAACTATAGTGTGATGATTAGCACTGTTAGTGGAAACTAGTTAGAGTAGAATAGTGATATTAGCTCTGCTAGTTAAGAATAGAGTAGGGTAGTGGTGATAAGCTATGCTAGTTAAGCATCGAGTAATGATGGATAATTGGGAGACGGGGGAATTGCCCGCTGGGGTTTTGCACTCTGTATGGGTCTTTCCTTGTCATAGCCTGATTCGGCCCTAGGTGGGTAGCTAATCTGCTCTATGACAAAGTTTAGTTAGCTAAAGATCATTAAGCAAGGCAATAGGCTTACACTCAGCCGGTAGGATCAGTGACTAGTACTATCACCAGATGTGTTGTTTCTATCCTAGGTTCCCTACCAGATCCGAGGAAACTCAACAAGGTTTTAGGAAAGGGTCAAATCCCATTCGGAAGAACACCAGTTGAACAGTCAATAAAGTTTCGTACAGAATGTAACTAAAGTTAGAAGGAAGATGATTCACCAAAGACGGGTGATGATTGTTGATGCACCACACAGCATCAGACAGTAGTAACTAACCGAGAACATTAATTATAATAGTTACATAGTGTGGTATAAGCTCGTGTAATAGAACACAAGACATGATACTTGAGGCTAGATAGACACGAGTGAGGATCAAGTACATTAACAATTAACATTAATAACTGTGTACACACTACAAAGGACTTGTGCATTTTTTTTAGGAACGATAGGAACGGACATTGTGTAGGGTGCAACCGGTCCATGATTAACTGTTAATACCACCGGTGTCTATTTCGGAAGATCATGAAATGGAATTACCAGAGGTCTACAGATTCAAATCAGTATCCAGCAGGATGGTTTCGGCACTGGGTGAGATGTACATGTTCTGACGTAACGTGCTGTGGTCTATCCTTGCTGGGATCAGCTGACTGGGTTGTGGTCTGAGAGTCCGATGCTACACACTTTATAGAACACGTCACACATTTTCTTCGCATACACGTCTCATACACGTTACACTTTTCTTTTTAAAAAATTAAGCTATATTCATTTATTTTAGAAGCAAGAGTTGTTGAGTATGTTGCGTTGGAGAAGTATGAGAGGGGGCATAGTACGACAGTGTGAGAGTGACAGGAAAAGGTGTCCACGGGCTGATGGAGTGTGTTGGACGGAAGCTGGTGGATTCTCCAGAATATTAAAAAGGAGGAAAATATTATAATGTGGGTGTCGACTCTCTTCACTCCAGGGACGACACTGTAAAGTAGGACACGACAGTTAGACAGACAGACCGTCAGACATATAGACGGTTTGACAGACAGCAGACATACACAGGCATCTATATTTAAATTAGACATATAGGCGACCCAACAGAGAGACAGATATACATACAGACAAGCAGACAAACAGACTTAAAAATAGGCATACAGACAGTGAGACATATAGACATCTCAACAGGGAGGCAGGAAGACATAAATACAGACAAGCCGACTTAAAAGTCGGCAGACATACAATCAGAAATACAGACATCGCAACAGGCAGACAGATATACATAAGAAAAAGAAAACAGACAGGCAGACAGACTGTCAATGGACTGCTGTGTATTGATTAGTGCTACTACTCTACAACAAACCCCGGATATCAGATGTCGAGTCGCTAAAATTAGAAGTCTGAATCCCATCAGTTCTAGACATATAAATTAGAAGTCGCAACAGTTCTAGACATATAAATTAGAAGTTAGAATGTAAACAGCTCTAGACATATAAAACAGATATGAATGATACATATTTGCCTTCTCAATAACGCAGCGCATTTTCTACAATCCTTTATGTGGCTACAGCCTGGACGCACAGAACGACTGGCTGGACTTGAGTGCTGGGTCTGTCCGGGGTGGACCTCGTGTTGCGTGCCTGGGGTCATAATTGACATTTGTAGCACGAGTAATTTCATTGTGAGATGGCGTTATCTAGCGAAGTGTGGAAAGGCAGGGGCGTATCCGAGTGAAGAACGAGAGGCGACAATTGATATTCTGGTTAGAGACATGGGAATTTGATGTGTGTAGAGAAGATAAGAAATGGACAGTGAGGGTGAACACCAAGCAATGAGCACTAACAGGGTGGGCGGGAGATGGGCACTTACAGTAGAGGCGATGGAATATGTAGTCTTTTCAGTCTCCGTGGCGAAGTAGCCAAGCTCTCTGACTTGTGCTCTGAGGTTGTGGGTTCAATTCCGGGTCGCGCCCTTCCGTTCACGAGTGCATTTTTGGGAGACTTCTGAGGGTCGTCGCTGGATCTGCGGAGGTCGTGCTTTGTTCGACGCTTTCCACGCTGTGGAAAGAAACTGAGCCATATGGGATAAAACCCGGTGCAATGCAGTCGACCTGTCGACTTTTAAGCGACTTTTTAAAGTATTTTCATGTATAAACTTTCCAATTCTTCATTTGGATGTTTACGTACCTAATCATAAATAATAATAATTTGACCCGAAGCCATGGATCTGTGGCGTGACAGATTCATCACAATTTGTGGACGTGAATGTATAGAGGATTAGGTCGCCAGTCCTTCCCTCACTTTCGCAGTCGATGAGCCCAGTTGTGGATGCCGCGACCGGCGGGTCACGGCAGTACCACGCGCCATTCGCTGTCAAGCCCGCTGGCGAACCCGATTTTTATTTTACAGTCATATCTATGCAATGGTGACGACTGATTTTTTTTTTTTAAACACGCTTATTCCCACTCCAGCAGTAAGAGAACCTGAATCTCTGTATACCAAATCTAATTGCATTTATCAATTGACATGCAGGTGAATGTCTACATTCATCGGCAGAACAGAGAGGCGGTTAAACAACATGGTGGTCGAATACATACCTATTTGGATTGACAGAATAATAAACAAAGACGCTGGAAACCTGGCCAAACCGACACACTACAAACCTCCTCGGTCATCGACTGGATGACACATTTCGGAAACCGGCCACGTGATTGACAGAGGCAATGCGTTTCGTGTGTTGTCTAACACACAAATCGATAGCATGTCAAAGCTGGCAGAAGCTATCGCCATTTATCTCTAGAAATCAACATTGTGCAAACACAAAGACATGATACTGAATGTAAAATTACAGTGTAGAAAATTCACATTATTGCGTGAATATGGGTGTTGTATATTTCAACTTGAAGGATTAATCTAATTACTGTAGCTTATGGCGTGTGATTTCTGCAGTATGTACCTGACAAGATGAAGCGAAATATGCCAGGCAAAAAACAAGCATTGTATTGTTTGTGTCTTTGTTATTCAACTTCACTACCGGAAATCATTGTTTTGAGTATACAATAGTAAAAAGTAATGCAGCTTTACATTATTACTTTCTCTAAGTCATTATTAGCTATCTTCTTATTATGTTTTAGATCTACGTAAACCTCTTACCTCCCATTTCATTGTTCCACCTGTTTCATCTTCTTTTCACTGTTCTCATTATTTCATCTTTCCATTTTCCCCCATCTCGTTCTTATGCCTTAATGTAGTCAATTTATTGTCTTCCCCGTGTTAATATGTTGTGTTTTGTGTATGTATATGCCTGCTGATTAAGACTACTCGCCGCAACGTCTTGTGTTTTCCGTAAATGTGTTCTGTTAAGCTGCTTTACTTTGTGTTATCTTATAATATTTCTATTACTTCCTATAGTAGCTTGCGGTGCAGGACAGGGAGTTCTTGAGCCTGGCTAGTGCAATCACCACAAACTGTGCACGTTAGAGTTAATTTTCTTGTGGCGCACTACAGAAAAAATATCCATCACGTTGGACTAGATCAGAACATGGGTTTCACGAATGTGGGCCCGACATTCTGTCTACTACGCCAGACGCCCCTCATGTCTTTAACTACCTATATTGTTGTCTGCAACTCAACTCTTTCATGTTATTCCACCTTCCTGATTACAATCTCGCTGAACATGTCGGAGTCATCTATTCATCTCTTTGAGTTTCGTAATACCTCATTTTTATCAGATGGCAGATCCTTTCTCCCAATATTGGTTTATCCTGGTTATCCTGAGATCTTTCCTTATCAATATCGAGTTCACGCGAGATGTCAAAGGCAACTTGATGACCCACTTGATCAAAATGGTTTCAATAGGCTGTACAATGTAAATACAGGTCGCGCAGGGGCTGTATACTTATTTTCATTAAGCCGGCGTTGTGGCAAAGGAGTTAAGATCGCAATTCGCAATCTCGCATTCCGCGTTATGAATCACAGCTGCGAGTGATTTTGCAGCAGACACAGCCTTGTGCCGTTTTACATACAATTCTGTAAGCGCCGGCCGTTAAGAAAACATTGGGAAACAACAATGTAAACCTGTGAAAAAATCACGGACAGCCAAATAATGATTTGGCTGACTGCGACGTCCTGTAAAGTATATGCGACCGACATAGTTGTGTTTGTGGTGAAGTAGTTAAGCCTTCTGCCTTGTGCTCAGAATGATCGGTGTTTGTTTTTGTACTCAGTTCGCGAGTACAATTTGTTTCGGAGATCACTGGCGTCATCACTGGGGTCATGGCCGGAGATACTGCGTTCGTGCTGTTATGTTGGTTCTCGACCCAGCTCAACAGAATATGGTGCACTTATTACCTTTCATGCAGAACAGACAATACTTCTCACCTTACATGCAGAACAGACAATACTTCTCACCTTACATGCAGAATATATACTACTTAATACCTTTCATACAGAATATACACTATTTCTGACATTTCATACAGAACAGACAATAGAACATGCACTACTTCTTACTTTCATACAGAACATTCACTACTTCTTACCTTTCATACAGAATATACACTACTTCTTACCTTTCATACAGAATATACAATACTTCTTACCTTTCATACAGAATATAACTACTTCTTACCTTTCATACAGAACAGACAATAGAACATACACTAATACTTACTTTTTATACAGAACCGAATTTAGAACATACACCACTTCTTACCTTTCATATATAACAGACAATAGAACATACACTACTTCTTACCTTTCATACAGAACAGACAAAAGAACATACACTACTTCTTACCTTTCATTCAGAACAGACAATATGTCTTACCTTCCATACAGAATATACAACACATCGTATGTTTCCTACAATATACATTATACTTATTACCTGACATATAGACCATACAATACTTCTTATCTTTTATATGGTAATATGTTATACTTTGTATCTTTCATACAGAATATACAATATCATATTTTTTACCTAAAATTTACAATACTTCTTACCTTTCATACAGAATATACAATACTCTTATTTTTCATATGCAATATGTTATACTTCGTATCTTACATATGATACATTATACTTATTATCTAAACATATAGAATATATAATGCTTTCTATTTTCCTCTTGGTATATATAACATTTCTTATATTTGAACCATACCCTCCGTGTTTCTCTCCTACAGCTCTGCCTCCAGAGTTATACACCATCTGGGAGGCCTACCCATGGCAATTTGGAGAACCTTTCTGCATATTCAGGGCACTCCTGATAGAGATGACCACCTACGCGTCGGCGCTGACCATCACCAGCTTCACCATAGAAAGATACATCGCCATCTGCCATCCAATCAGAGGCCAACGCGCCTCCAAGGAATCCCGCGCCATTAAATGCGTTCTGACCATTTGGATCATCTCCGTCCTCTGCGCGCTGCCTTATCCCATCCACACCAGGGTGTTCACGTTCGTGAATGACCCTCGCCACGACCGACCGGTCAGTGAGTCCTTCGTCTGCAACATTCCCTTCCGGTGGCAGCACAGGATGGGCTTCTTCTTCCAGGTGTCGACCTTCGTATTCTTCATCTTCCCCATGGCCATTATCACGGTTATGTATTTGTTGATCGGGATGCGACTCAGGAGCTCTGCCCTCGCCTCCGCCTTGTTACCACAAGCACAACAGACCAAGATGGCAGCGTCACGAGCGCGGAGGGCTGTGCTGAAGATGTTAGGTGAGTAGAACATGTCATTTCGTGTTTTTGAGTCTTGTCTAATTCAGCTGAACAATTCAGGGCCGAAGGATAATATGTCGTCAAATGTAACCTCCCTTATCCAAACCAGGGCAAGCCGCTTATCTCCTGCAGCACTCTCCGTGTTCTCCGAGTTTTATCCAACTCTGTCATTCTCTTCTCCGTGTGGTTTAAGTTCCCCCGCTATTTCGTTTGCCTTGTGCCTTCCAGACAAGAAAGTGTCAAGTTATGTTGTTCTCAAGTTTTCAGTGTGTGTCCCATACAGCGCCAGGATCGTTTCCTCGCTTTTTGGTTCACTGGGAGTTGTCTCGTTCTCTCTATGAGCTCCATGCTAGTGATTCTATCATTCTATATTATTTCCGCTATAATGCGCAGATCATTCTTGTATGTGCCTACAGTTTTTTTTTTTCCTTTTATTCTGTCGTTTGACGGCCGCTTCTCCATAAAATCACCGACCGAGCAGTATACAGATATGGATTTATTTTAAAAATCCGCGGCCCTTACCAAGAATCGTACCTAAACTTCAGGATGCGTGAGTCGGACACACTAGCCAAACGTCTTCAAGTGTTATGCCAACTCATTGATATAAAAAGGCCCAGAAATGTTTCCCGTGGCACCCTGGCTGCTGGTTCTTAGAGGCCAGGCACGACGGAACCTGATCAATCATCCGTTCGAAGGGCCGGTCTGTTAAAGGGTATATGTTGTTGAATGTATGACGTCAGCCTAGCGACGCAGATTGTATCGCCATTAAAAATATCTATATCTGTACAGTTATTTACTGTAAACATATTTCCATCTTTATCATCATGTGGCATGCCGATAAGTGTATGAAGTCATGTTTCGCCATCTCGTACGATCAACGATAAGTGTATGAAGTCATGTTTAGCCATCAGATACAGTCAACGATAAGTGTATGAAGTCATGTTTCGCCATCTCGTACGATCAACGATAAGTGTATGAAGTCATGTTTCGCCATCTCGTACGATCAACGATAAGGTATGAAGTCATGTTTCGCCATCAGATACAATAAACGATAAGTGTATGAAGTCATGTTTCGCCATCTCATACGATCAGAGTTTACCGTTTACCCACCGGACTGGAAACAAAGTCGTCAATCTCCCAACATTCTTCATGCCATATACGAGTAATCAATTCCAATTACGAGGTTCGTAAGTAACAAAAACTATAATAAATAAATAAAACACAATAGGACATTGTTACACGCCATAATGCTCAATGAACAATATGCGCACATTTTCATTGAAACTCGGTGGGTGCTGCAGTATCCGCCCTTACTTACAGAGACACATCATAGTACTCATCATGGACTGCGTCGACATAGGAACCCAGTTCACCCGGGATGGTAACCCGGCCAACAAATGCCCGAAGAAGTCGGATGTGCCGGCCGAAATGTGCAAATATCGCAGCTCTGCTAGTAAATAGGCACAACGCAATTACGGCTAAAACAACATTCCGGACAAACGCAGAAAAAGAAGAAGAAGAGGAAAAGGAAGAAGGAATCCAGGTCAATTAAAACAAATCCCTCCGGATGGGGATTATGGGGTTTATACAAACAACAACATCACAAATAATAACATGAAGAAAAAGACAACAACTTCACAGACTGCCCAGTTTTGTCCAAGTGTTTATGTTAACACCTGTCGCTAGAAAGATGTCGGTTTTTTTGTGTCCAAGTGTTTATGTTAACAAATGTCGCTGGGAAAATGTCGGTTTTTTATTTCAGCTCTCTCGCTTTGAACTCAAGCGTCATCCATACACACTAATTCTAGTAGTGCTGTGCTGAATTTTGCGCGTGTGTTCATCATCATCATCATCATACTCTTCCACTTCTGCCGTAAAGCGTCGTGGGGAGGAATACTTTGTGCTCCAGCGCCCGGTGGGCGGCACTTGACAGTGTCATTCCGTGTGATTGTACAATGTCTTTGATGTTGTCAATCCATTTTCTTCTTGAACGTCCTCGTTGTCTCGCCGCAGATGATCTTTGATGTAAGGCCAGTGATGGTAGTTGCTGGTGTTGCATTCTAACGACATGGCCAAACCACTTGATCTTCTGTCGTTTAATAAATGTGGCACTGTCTGTCTGATAACAGCATTTCTTACTCGGTCTCGGATTGTTAATTTGGCAGCTCTCCTCAGGCATCTTATCTCGCAGGTGTTGAATTTGCGAAAGTGTGTTAACTTTCCCCATTAACAGTGTCCCTAGCCATCAAGCGAATCCACTCCGACTTCAGAGGTATTTGTAATTAACGTCCTCAAGTCAAGGACAATAGGTCAACATTTTAGTCCGCTGTAGGGATTGAACCCCTTACCATGGCATCAGCACACCGTATGTTTAAGAACACGCATTCTTATCTATTCGGCCACGATGACCTCTAAAAGATGTAATATTATAATTCGTTCAGAGTTAGACAGTTAATTGTGACAGTGACAGCATCAAATCCACGTCTAGACATTTATTCAATGACAGTGTTAGATCCACTGTTAAGACAGTTATTCAAGACACAACGTCTGATTCCCGTCTTGGCAGTGACAGCGGCAAACTCGCCGTTCAGACAGTTTTCATTTTGACCGAGATTAACCAAGACAAATGACACCCGTTGCCGAAAGAAAGGAATTAAACACACGCACCCATAGATCACAACCACGCGGAGTGAGTAGCTTGGTATCCAGGACATTACTCACGTGGGTAGCTGTGTCATGAGAGTGAGAGAGTTAACGGAAGCCGAGATGAAATCTGTGACATGAAACATGGGACATGTCACATGGCGCCGTGTGATGCCCACCACCGGAAATGAATAAAGTAAAATACTGCGCCTGTGCGGGTAAAGTTGTGTTTCTTTAAGTTGAGTTGAGTTGACTTTAGTTGAACTGAATTGAGTTGAGTCAAAAACCGACATCTCAGCACTCGAGACATTCTGATACGTGTTCCGTCCTCATCTGCAACAGCCAGCAAAGAGTCCCAATACTAATGGTACTAGTATCAGTCAGTTCATATGTTGTCCGGACTTTCCTAAGATTTTTTATTATCGGCCAAATCCTCTGGTCACTCCCTGCAGCAACATTCTCTCCAAGCCGCGATAATCTATACGTTCTTATGCACAATACACACGATTCCAAAGGGCCCCAACCATATGTGCCGTACCATGTACCAATGCCCTACCAAGTTGGTGCAGACCCAGCCAATCTGTCCGTCTGCTCGTTTCCCAGCACGCCAGCGCGTCCTGGGGAGAAAGAATCTGTAAGTCTGTCCCCTCAGTATGTGCAGCTCGTACAACATTCTGCTAAATGAGATAATGATTTGCCAGCGGTTCCTCTGTGCATTCATGCCTACCAAATGCCCTAGCTCTGTGACATCGCATACACATATCAAAAAACGTTTTTGGGGCTAATAAACAAACAAAAATTCCCCGCCCGTGCTCCTGATCTTAATTTTAACTCTAAAATCTGATCCCAACTTGACCCCGCGTGTCATTTCAGGGCTAAACTAATATCTAATTCCAACTCTGACCCCACAAATATAACTCCGTGCCTTATCCACACCTTATTTAAATCAGACCCTACTTTTAATTTCAGTCTGACCCCATATTTAGTTCCATTCTCTCCCCATATTTAATGTCAATCTAACCCCTTATTTAGGTTCAATCTTACCCCATACCTAATCCAAGCCTACACATTTAATCCCAAGCCAGACACCAGATCTAATTCTTAGCCACATGCCAAATCTACTTGATAGTTTGATCCCACAACTAATTATAATTCAGATCCCACATCTGACCACACAGCTAACCCCAGTTCTCACCCCACATCTAATCCCAATATTAATCGCACGTCTAATAAAATCCCCACTTTGCGTGGGGTGGTTGAAGGCAGAACCTTCATTGAGGTACACAAGTAAGAAAATTACAAAAAAAACAAATATTGTACATGACGATACACAGCAGACGCCCGAGAGTATAATCTCGCCCCATTAATTAAGATAATATGGACATAACATAGTTTATTTTTCTATTTACTGACATAATATGTGACAGAGATTCTCGAACACGTCGTCGCCCGCCTAATAGGATTAGAGCTCTCGGCGAATCGAAGCAGACATGAGAAACGAATTAGCAGTGGAATCTCGACTATAATGCGCACATTTATATCGTCGCATACACTTTCTTCTTCTTCTTCTTCTTCTTCTTCTTCTTCTTCTTCTTCTTCTTCTTCTTCTTCTTCTACACCTCCTCCTCCTCCTTCTTCTTCTTCTTCTTCTTCTTCTTCTTCTTCTTCTTCTTCTTCTTCTTCTTCTTCTTCTTCTTCTTCTTCTTCTTCTTCTTCTTCTTCTTCTACTTCTGCTACTCCTCCTCCTTCTCCTTCTTCTCCGTCTCCGCCTCCTCCTCCTTCTTCTTCTTCTTCTTCTTCTTCTTCTTCTTCTTCTTCTTCTTCTTCTTCTTCTTCTTCTTCTTCTTCTTCTTCGCTCTTCAGCTGTAATGCGGTGACAGAATTGTGTCTGTTTACAGCAGATCTGTCATATTTACCCCTACTAGACAATACCTTCGACTGTAGACCGGCATTTCTTGCCCGGGCTCATTGAGCTTTGAACTCCATAGCATTGTTAAAAAGCCGGCGAACTAACCAGAGAACCACGTTCAGTCAGACGAGGCAATAGAGAGGCACAAGTTAGCTATCTTATTATGGTTTTTGGTGGTGTTGTTGTTCGTTTTTTGTGTGTTGTTGTTGTGTTTATAAGTAAGTAATTTGAAACAAAGAAGTTTTTGGCGGCGATCAGTCTGATATTTTTAAACCGGATAAGCAATTATATTTTCCTTATTGGTGCGATTTCGACAGAGAGCAGATATCCCGTGACAGATTATACGGGCCGATGTGGTTATTAATGAGGTTGTGTGTTTGTCATGAGCCCCCGGAAATCTTCCGTGGCTCTGTCGTCTTGTCGGGCCCAGCCGCGGCGTGGCTTCCATGATGGATCGAACTGTAATATCGGTGGGTACATGGTATTTTTGACCTTTTGAAGACAAGACCTTCAGATAAATAACTGCCCGATATTTACTTTAGGAAATACGTTTTTGGGTAAACAGATTCTTCTTCACCTTCGTTGGTCTTTCGAGGAATGTGCTTCACGGGTAGTAATACTTAGTTAGCTTAGTTTAGTTTAGTCGACGGATCAACATCACGGCACACGGGTGTAACCCATAAGTGCTCCGTTCTACTCCTAACTCAAACCTGAGTCCGGAGAATGAACTCCGTAGCACCGGCGAGGATCCTGAAATACTTGGGTAGATTTTTAACTCGAAATTTTGCCCAGGCAGCGCCGTTAGGCTACTCTTTTTGATTTCCAACTGCCAAGGGATTTTTTATGTGCGCAACAATACACACGGGCGTCCAATCTCACAACCCAGAGACCAGAGGAAATTTTTGTTAATAGAAGTCCAGTGAAAAAATCCCGGCCTCACCAGGATTTGAACCCGGGACCTCCAGCACTCGAGTTGGACACCATACTTCGAGACCACCCAACCCCTTATTAAGTAATGCTTTAATTGTCCGGATTATCCGACTTCGGCATACATTTGTTTAAGGCTTGCTTCCTCTGGGTAGATTCCCTCCAAGGTCGCGAGCCTTATGTTGGAATCGAACTGGTAACTCCTTAGCTTTTGGCGGTCGCTGTAACCTCTCAGCCACGCCTACCTTAATTGTTTTCTTCTGTACGATTAAGTAAACAGGTGAAAAAATCTCTGGAAGCCTTGGAGATGTGGTTTTATAGAAACAATATAAAATAAGACAATGTATTGCAATTTACAGAACAGAATTACGAAAACTATAGGACGTTGCGGCGGCTAGCCTTCATCATTAACCAAATACATACACAAAACACAACATATAATCACGTAGTGGTTTTATAGAAGGATGCTGAAAATTCATTGAACAGTGAAGAAAGAGCAATCTGGACGTTTTGAAGAAGTTGGGTGGCAAAGACAACTTATCACAAACATCAGAAAGAAGCAGTTATCATGATTTGGCCACGTTATGAAAAGACAAAAACTGGAGCATGTGACAACAAGAAAGATTTATCGAAAAAGAGATAGAGAAATACAATGTTAGAAAATTCTTGGCAGTCTAGTGTCATGACACGGAAGGAATTCAACACACGAAATGATCCATGCCGTTGGAGATAGCAATTTGTGACGGTCATGATCGCCCACGACAGCCGGCAAGGCACTGGATGATGACATGTTTAAGCAGAGTCGATTCTGAATCATTTCACAAAGAAACATATTTTAATAGCACAGATTACGCGAGCATTTCTCTGAAAAATTTCACAATGAAAGAAATATCACTTTTGACTGTTACATAGAAATGACTATTATCTGTTGACTGTGCTTCTTGGAGCATATTTCAGTACACAGAGAGCAAAAGAACATGCAATAGGGACATTATCTTGCTACAGAAGATGCAGCTGTGCATGTCTATAGGGATGATAGTGGACATTGCTGCCGCAATGGGGAATTCAATAAATGACGATGAGCAATATTGAATAGGATCCACGTGGAGGTTTTATTGTTGTCCCTCTGTACACTGTACATGCATTAGCTGTTTATTCTAGAGGCGAAGGTCGCTATGGGGTCAGAATATCCGCCTCATATAAGGTGAGGCCTGTGTTCGGTCCTCGTTAGGCTCGTGGTTTTAAACAAATGCCTAGCGTGTACACCAGGCAGCGACAGCCTGGGTATGCTGCTGTTATCTGTCAGCCCATGTATACAACATCCCAACATACAGAAGGAATTATACACATGTCGTCATGGGAAAACATACAGAAAATGCAATGTTTGTTATGCATTTTCACACATATCATTCATTCATTCAGCAGCATGTCCTTTGCAGAACCTCGCTCCCATAACAACCTTCCGGAAAACTTTTCGGTAAAAGCAAGATTCCCGCGTCCAATAGACTTATCTGGAAATCATCCCATATCCTGGCCTTCCCCTTCCTCTCTCCCCGGGCATATACCTTTCCATTATTGTTCTCTCCAAACTTTCAAGGGACCAAAATGCTGTGCACATATCAACTAGTATAAATACAACAGTAGTATAATTTTTTCCAGAGCTATACAGAAATGTGGGACTACATATTGTAGAGCAGAGGTTCCCAAATCACGGCGCGCGGGCCACTTGTGGCCCGCCAGCTCTCAGAAAGTGGCACGCGAGGCCTTGTTATTTAATATAATATATTTTAATAATTTCAAAAATGCATTCGGAGAGCCCCGTCAGCGTGCGATAATTTACTCTGCCCGTGGCTGTTATGCGCAGATATTATCGAATGCGCCTGTTCAGTTCGCAACAAAAAGTTATGAAGTCCCCATATCCCAGCCTTGTTGACCAGTCAGAGTGCGCAAAGCGCCATGGTGTCGTCTGTTTCAACTGTTTCGGAAAGTCGGTAGTATTGTGAAAACAACATAGGATGAACCAGATTGGACAGTGTATGCACCGACGGTGCTCCGGCTTTGACCGGTAAACTGTCTGGATGCCTAGAATTATTGGAACCGTTTCTTGGCCGCACTATATTAAAATATCATTGTATCCTTCACCAAGAAGCTCTGTGTGGAACTAGAAACATGTCATGGATGTTGTTCTGAGATGTGTGAACAAAATTCGAAGTAAGGCGCTGAACAGGCGTGAGTTCAGACAGTTTCTATCAGACCTTAACGAGGAATACTGTAACCTACTGTTACACTGTGATGCCAGATGGCTATCTAAAAGGAAAGTTCTGTCACGTTTCTGGGCACTGAAAAATAGTGTCTATCTGTTTCTGTCTGAAATAAATAAATTGCCTACAGACCGGGAATGTCTGATGAACGATGACTGGCTTAATGACCTGACATTTTTGGTGGACATCACGTCTCATGTAAACTCTTTAAATGCGGGGATCCAGGGAAAAAAAAAAAAAAAAACTATTCGCAAATTTGTGCGATGGCATTTCTTCTTTTAAAATAAGAAGACTGTTTATCGTACAGCTGACTGAAGGGACTTTAGAGGCGTTTCCAACTCTGAACACGCTTGTGGTGGAAAAGAAATGTGACTTGTTACAGTATAAAGTAAAAGTTGAAAATCTTCTGGATACCTTTCAGTCGAGATTTCACGAGTTCACAATAGAGGAGGATAATGTTGCCCTCTTCACAAATCAGTTCGTATTCCCTGATGCCAAGCTCTGTCAATTACAGCAAAACCTTCAGCACGAAGTAATTGATTTGAAATGCAATTCTGCACTGAGATGTAAATTTCTGGAGCTGCCTGCTTCACCTTCAGCTGATCATATGATTTCATTCTGGCGACTATTGTCTGTCGAACAATTTGAACATTTGCGTTCATTCACCCAGAGATACATTTGTCGTTTTGGTTCGACTTACAGGTGCGAGCAGTCATTTTCCGCAATGACCGTTATAAAAAAAAAAAAAAAAACAAGCAACATTCCATACTCATCGACATTAACCTAGCTGCGCTTATGACTTTGGGCACGACAGATTTGTGCCCAGACATTGATAACCTGGAATCTGAACTTAAGTAACTTGTTTTGAAGAACAGTTACAATTATAAATTAATTACATTAATATCGGTTCGAAACGGATTTAAAATTTATTGTTAAATGAACTTTAGATTTTAAACCAAAAAATGACCGCAGTGTAGTATTGACACTGACTGCCTTTAAAGTTTTAGAATTTTGTTGACGAAAGTTAAGAAAGGTATGAATTATATTGCACGACTGTTAATAATTTTATAACGTTGTGGCCCGCTTAACTACCGAAAATAGTAGATATGGCCCTCTGCTTGAAAAGCTTGGGAACCACTGTTGTAGAGCAATTCACTAATTTGATGAGTGGATTTGCATGGACACTACAAGTGGATCCAAGTGCACAGACACTGCACACGTATCTCACAGGTAATGCTTCATGCGATCCATAGCTCCAGTGTTGTTCTCCCGGAACTGTTCCACAAAACCCTAGCAACACGAAGCATAGCTGAGGATTCAACAAGAATGTACGCACAATGGGCAGGTTTTATTGCACTCAACCATTGTCTGTTGGTGATAGATTTGTTAGTCGTTAGTCGCGGTTCCAACTTTACGATAAAGTGTCACCCCATAATGCTCCTTTCCTGTGTCAGTGAATATTACTAAAAATGTCACTCACTGCCCCACGTGAAAAGTGGTGCATACAGCAGTCTAGATAAAGCAACAGCACACACAGGCATACAAACACAAGACCGCTGCCAGAATTCCAGAGCTAAAATTACAGTTCCTAGTCGATGGAAGAGACAGTCACTAGAAAGCGAACAGTTGCACACACATTACTGAATAAGGTCGAACTAGCTAGTTCAGCAATTGGCCGTCCGCAATTTATCTGCACATGCAGTTAATTGGTATCTTGCTGTCTTGAGAGATGAATGTTTGTTACATTGTGTTTAAAAAAGACATAATAACAACAACCCATGGCAGGAGAGAGTGTTACTGATCAGACCAATTCGCGCTGTAAATGTTCATCAGCAATAGATGCATGTGAACACAGGGTCGTTTCCACCATCACGAACCATCTTACGTCTCACATGCTCTGTGTTTGACATATCTGCAATAATTTTCTCCTTTGTCTTAATTCCATTTCTAATCTTTGCCATGCATGCACCACTTTCCTCGCCGACATGCTCACAATGTGCAATATCAATGCCTGTATCAATCATTACCCGCTTACACAAATCTTTGTATGGCAGTAGAAGCCGACCCCGAGATCTCTTACCCATTCGTAAGTCATCAAAAAGATGTCCTGTAGTATTTTACCATCATCCATCCTCCTAACATGTCCTATCCATCTAAGCCTACGAAGACTGAGCATGGAACAAACCGTCACAAAACCCGATCTTTCCAGTACTTCAGTATGTGTGATGTTGTCTTGCAACATAATACCAAATGTAGCTCATAATAACAACAACAACGGACAGATGTAACAGCATTCCTCCTGAAATCCACACCTCACAGTGTCGCTCCACATCATATGGAAAGCGTGATAACAATTCTCTATTAACTATATTCCATCGTCTATGTTCACTTGAAATTATAGAACTAATTGCCTATTGTCCTTTCAAATATTTCCTTTATTAGTTTTCTCGGCGATAATGATTCACCCACGTACGTACGCACGTATCCACACACACACAAACATGCACACACACCTACTCATACACAGACACACACACGAATGCTCACAACTTAAATAACAAAGGAGACAAAGTAAACAAAAATCCCCGACGATGAAATCTTGATTGAAACCCCTGAATGAAGCTGACACCATTAATTGACCAGCGTGTTTACTTGTCAATGTCCGAGGAGACATCACTATTTTGCAAGCTCTCAACCACTTCTCGTCTTGTCTTCTTAATTCACATACTGGTACAACACACATACATATGCATCGGGGATGCGTCCAGGAGCGTCTGACGGAAAACTGTGCCAGCAGCTGCCTTGTGGTGAACAGTGAGCCAATAGAAATGTATCGATCTGAGTGAGCTCCGCAGTGCTAACATAAAAGACAATTGTTAAGTAAACGCAATTACTGATTAGCTCGGATTTAAGCGGTCACTGAAGTGCACAACCAACCACAGAAGATATCGTTTCTCTACCGCGGCGGTGTCAGGGGTTAAGGGATGGGGTGGGGTGGGGGAGATGAAAAAAAAAAGGGGGGGGGGGGGGGTTCAAGTTCTATTGAAAATCCTCATGCATTTTGTGTCTGAACTCTCTCTCTCTCTCTCTCTCTCTCTCTCTCTCTCTCTCTCTCTCTCTCTCTCTCTCTCTCTCTCTCGCTCGCTCTCTTGCTCTCTCTCTCTCTCTCTCTCTCTCTCTCGCTCGCTCTCTTGCTCTCTCTCTCTCTCTCTCTCTCTCTCTCTCTCTCTCGCTCGCTCTCTTGCTCTCTCTCTCTCTCTCTCTCTCTCTCTCTCTCATACACATACATATTCACGCATACACACACACGGAGGGAGACGGACAGACAGATTATATAGACAAACTGAGAGACAAACAATTTAGAAAGAACGAACGAACGACCGAGCAAATATTTTCAGTGTCACGAATTGGGCACGCAAGCTTGTCTTACATTCGGCCCTTCCAATAACTCATCTTTAGTACACCAGTTAACGCGTTTCCATGATACATAAACATAGGGAAAACAAAACCATTGTCAAAGAAAGTTGTGAACATAAACAATTCATATTACCAGACAGACAGACAGGCAGACAGCCAGACACACATACACAACACGTGCATAAACACATACATACATACTTGCATACATACTTACATCATTTACACAAACTCTAAGCACTCAATCAATAAGTCCAAATACACACCTCATCGCATACATATATACTCACTCACAATCACAAATTCACTAACAAAAGACGGGTAGGTAGGTAGACAGGTAGAGAAGTAAGTAAGGGAAGTAGGTACATCGATGAGTCAATAAGTAAGTCACACAATTCTGTGGGATAGCAGGTAAATGTAGTTTGTGTTTTCTACAGGCGTCATTAGGTAACAGCAACATCGAACTTTATATTCCCGTTCGACAGGTGATTCTAGGTGTCTAATGCGCATGTGCATCGAATAAACAAAATGGCCACTGTACTAACGGAGTGTCCAACCAAAGAGCAACATGCTGTTGTGTGTTTCCTGTATGTGTCGTAAATCTGTTATGTAAAGTTGCACTACTTTGTGTCATTTTATATTGTTTACATTTTTGTGGACAATAGGACTGCCTGCAAAGGACATTCAAGAAGAAAGGGTTCAATGTGAATTTTGAATCGTACTGTGAAGTTCTATCGTTGCTTCATGATGCAATTCGAAGAAAACTTCCAGGACTGCTGACTAGAGGAGTGTTGCTGCTTCATGACAATGCCAGACCACATACGGCTCGATTAACTCAGGAGAAAATAAACCAACTAAGGTGGGAAGTTCTGGAACATCCACTTTACAGCCCCGAAATAGCCCCTAGCGATTCCACCTTTTTGGTCCACTGAAAACCCACCTTGGCGGGAGAAATCTCGCGAAGTTGAATGTGAAGTGAAAACGTGGTTTAGAAAACAGAGCACGCAGTTCTATGCAGCCGGTTTGGGAGGACTGATAGAACGATGGCATAAGTGCATCAATTATGGTGGAAATTATGTTGAGAAATAAAGGGATAATGTATGTATAAAAGTAAACTGGTGTCAAGTTGTTATCATAGTTAGTTATTTTTATACAGCCATTTGTGGCTTACTTATTGACTTACCCTCGTAGATCGATAGATCGATAGATAGATAGATAGATAGATAGATAGATAGATAGATAGATAGATAGATAGATAGATAGATAGATAGATAGATAGATAGATAGAAAGATAGATAGATAGATAGATAGGTAGGTAGGTAGGTAGGTTAAGTAGGTAGGTCGGTTGGTAGCCAGGTAGGAAGACAGACAGACTGACAGACAAACAGACAAGTAAGAAGAGTGACAGCCAGCCAGCCAGCCAGCCAGCCAGCCAGCCAGCCAGCCAGCCAGCCAGCCAGCCAGCCAGCCAGACAGACAGACAGACAGACAGACAGACAGACAGACAGACAGACAGACGGACAGACGGACAGACGGACAGACGGACAGACAGACAGACGGACAGACAGACAGACTACTACAACCTTCGTCAAATAACCGGAAATAAGAAACGCCAAAGCCGGAAACAAATTCCAAAAAATCGAAACTAGAGCCACGATGTCAAGGCCATAACTGCATACTGACACCCAGACAACACATCGTGCGCTCTGTAGAATCTTGCCAGTTAGGACAACAGAAATCAGACTAAAGTTTTTGCTAGCCACTCGAAGTTCTTCATCAAATGGAGATTTAAATCTAATTCAGCACGCAATTTTGTTACGTTGATGTGAGTGAGTGGAGATTTTTGTGGGGTGTCGTGAGCTCAAGGTTGTCGTTTCATTAGTAGGGTAAATACAATAATTTACGATCAGGGGCTTGATTCAAGTTGTGGGGAGATATTTACAACCATAGGGCTAGTAGCTATGCATATTGAGATAATTTACAACCACGATACACGAGGCAAGTCAAGGGAGATCATTTAACAAGAAAATGAAGGAAGCAAAGCAGAGGCAGTCATTTACAAGCACAAAGCAAGAGGTACGACTAAGGAAAATAATTTGCAGCCATAACAGAAATAAAGCGAAGGGAGATACTTTAAACTCATAAAGACAGAGACACGGTATAGGGAGGTGGTTTACAAGTACAATATTAGAGGCACGGCAACGGAGATAATTTACAACCACGTGGCTAGAAACAAATAAAGGGGATATAATATACAACCATAAGAATAGAGACGAGGTGTGGGGAGATGATCAGCAATCACAGAGTTAGTGGCAAGGCAGGTAAGATAGATCATTTACAACCAAACAGCTGGAAGCAAGACAAGACGAAATCGTTTAAAATAACAGAAGTAGAGACAAATCAAGTGGAGACTATAACCAGAGACCTAAAGACAAGACAAAGGGAGATCATTAACAACCACAGAGCAAGAATCTAGGCAAGAGAAGATATGTTACAACTACAGACGTAAAGTAAAGACATGGAAAGATCATTTACAACCACGTAACTAGAGGCAGCCGGCTTCCTGGCCTAGAGGTTGGCGACTTTTCTCCGTAATCTCGTATACTCTCGTAAGTAACGTGACGACGGTGAGAATCAGCAGTGGTTCGAATCGCGTCGGTAACTTACAGGGTATGTGAGCCGGCCGCTCAGAAAGCAATGGCAAACTACTGAGCGTAATCTTGCCAAGAAATCAACAATCAGCTGAAAGATGGTGATGTTGACAGCGATGTCCTGTAAAGGATATGAAAAACATTTATTTATTTTTACTAGAGGCAAGTAATGGTGAGATAATTTGCTTTAACAATGTTAGTTGAAAGACGAGGGGTAATCATTTATGTCTACAAAGTTTGATGTACGACAAGGGGAGATTATTTACAACCATGAGGCAAATTATAAGGCGAGATGAAATCATTTACAAGAATAGACTTAATTTTATTTGGTTGTTTCGGGATTTGAGATTTAAATATTGAGCACAACCCACTACTGGCAACGCTGATCGTATTCCGGTATGAACCTAAGACCTATCCACGTCAATGTGGAAGCACTAAATAGATTATTAGTCAGACAATGGGAGATAATTTATAACAACACGCTAATGATAAGACAAGGGGAGATCATTTACAATAGGCTAATGGTTAAAGAGCGGATCGCGTCGCGTTGGTTACCACAAGCAATGGCAAACTACTGAGCGTAATCTTGTCAAGATATCTACAGCAGCTGTAAAACGCTGGTGTTGACTGCAATGTCCTGTAAAGGATATGCGAAATAATTTTAAAACACGGTTAAAGATTAGTTGCATATTCCTTATAGGACGTCGCAACCAACGCCAGCATCTTTTGGCTGTTCGTGATTTCTTGGCAAGTTTACGTTCAGTAGTTTGCCATTTCTTTCTGAATGACTGGCACTCATACCATTATATAAAAACCAACGCAAAGCGGTCTGCTGCCAAATCGCCCGCAGTTGTGTTTTGAACGGGGTATGCAGGATTACGAACTGCGTCTGTATTCCCCTAGCCACAAAGTCCGTAGGCTAATGGTAAAGTTTGTAAAGGACTACTTTCAGTTCATGCACATCCTACATAATTGCCCCAGCCTCCTCCCACATATAACTCAGTGGGTATCTCAGTACAGTGCACGGACTCTGCGCCACCAGCTAGATTAAAGATTTATATAAACAAAGATAACACAGTATATACATATTATGTCGTGGCTGGTTTCCTCGTTTTGAAATTTGCCAGAGCGGCTGCCGATATGGCCTGCTTGATTCCATTTCCAGCCACCAAGAGGTTCATAACGCGGACAAGGGTGTTCCTAATTGATCGAACATATCCGTGAATATGGAGGGACACTGGCTCACAGAGAGCGTCATGTTTGGGGAAACTGAGAAACCTTGGGCATACTGAAAATCACAGTTTCTGAGAGAGAACAGTCATGGGAGGAGGCGTGGTCCCTGGGAGCAGGAGCAAGGGTCCGCCAGCACGAAAATGGACACGGGTCATTGCAGACAACATGGACACGAAAATAGACACGGGACATTGCAGACAACATGAACATGAAAATGCGTGAAACAGAGGAGCCTGCAAAGGATCTAGCAGTGTTTCTGCGGGCCATGGTGAAGCGACGTTCTGCAAAGGACCTGCTTTGTGATTGACACAAAGTGAATGTTGACTAAGTGACAGATAAGAGTGGCTATGGTTGTGTCTAGGGTATGTCCTTGTAAAATGTAATGTTGAACAACCGATTAACCAAGATGCATCCCAACCAAACACCAGTCAGTGAACAAGCGTTAATTTGCGCACATAATATTCCTTTAATTCTGAATTAACACAGACACATGTAACATCTAAATCCAGGAACAATAATTCTCTAAGAATATATCTCCATCCCAATGGAACACTTCGAATAACACTACCTCTCACGGCTACTAAATCTCGTCCCACACGACAGGTATACTAGCCTCTCTCTAGGCCCGACTCAAAGTAACCCACTCTGGGTCTCGAATTCCACTCACTATCAATGGAACCCACAGTGCGGAGTTATCTTCCGAACTCCGTCACAATTCTTCACTTTCTCAGACCACGACCTTCTCCTGGTCCGGTCTAGACTCAACTCCCTCTCAGCTCGGAGTCCAAACATCAACTGCCCTCCGTCAATCTTTGTCCCTCTCTTTTCAACAATTCTATCCCCCACAATGCCTCACAGACAACACACAACCTCACTGCTCCAACTGTCTGCCTCTTCTTGCAGCCCCTCTACCTTACACCCTTCCCCGTTTATCTCCTTATATTTTCTTTCCGGTGAATGCCCTTTCACCTCGTGAACTGTTTATATTGTACGGCCACTCACCTTAATGCCACTGAACACAGGCATGTGACAGTGGTGACTAGGGAAAGATTGACTCCCAATCTATTTACTTCAAGATCAGGAGGGTATATATAATCCTATTCTGTTTCCTAAAATATCGTATCGACAAGCGGCGAATGCAAGACTTGAGGGTGATTACCAACCATCGTCATGGACAATTATGATTCTTTGCACATTGTGAGCACTCCACAGAGAATTTCCCACAATTTAACATAGATTTCTACTCTATTTTTAGTATTCCACTGAGAATTTCACACAATTTATCATAGATTTCTACCCTATTTTGACCCGACGTGACTGTTTGTGTCCGATAAATTAAAAAGAAGGACATAACGGATAAAAAAATAATATCGCTTACTGGGCAGTAGTTGCGGGAAATACGGCTATAGAAACAAATGTGACAATATTTCGGCGATGAATAATCCTACGACAGATACATGAAGTCGCTTAAGACAATTAATCACCTCATGACACTTAAATCAGTTAATCACAGCATGTACGTTGTTTGACCCTCCCATCACGTGGACCAGGTGTCTCTTGTAGCACGGTGACCAATGGACTTGGATCTCTCATCAAAGACTGTAGAGGAAGGTGTCTTCTTCAGCGAGGTGAATAACTGAGATGGACCTCTCATCACAGACTCGAGAGACAAGTGTCTTCTGTAGCGAGGTGAACAAAGGACATGGACCTCTCATCACAGACAGTAGAGACAGGTGTCTCTTGTAGCGAGGTGAACAAAGGACACGGATCTCTCATCACAGACAGTAGACACCTGTAGCGAGGTGAACAAAGGACATGGATCTCTCATCACAGACAGTAGAGACAGGTGTCTCTTGTAGCGAGATGAAAAAAGGACATGGATCTCTCATCACAGACAGTAGAGACAGGTGTCTCTTGTAGCGAGATGAAAAAAGGACATGGATCTCTCATCACAGACAGTAGAGACAGGTGTCTCTTGTAGCGAGATGAAAAAAGGACATGGATCTCTCATCACAGACAGTAGAGACAGGTGTCTCTTGTAGCGAGATGAAAAAAGGACACGGATCTCTCATCACAGACAGTAGAGACAGGTGTCTCTTGTAGCGAGATGAAAAAAGGACACGGATCTCTCATCACAGACAGTAGAGACAGGTGTCTCTTGTAGCGAGATGAAAAAAGGACATGGATCTCTCATCACAGACAGTAGAGACAGGTGTCTCTTGTAGCGAGATGAAAAAAGGACATGGATCTCTCATCACAGACAGTAGAGACAGGTGTCTCTTGTAGCGAGATGAAAAAAGGACACGGATCTCTCATCACAGACAGTAGAGACAGGTGTCTCTTGTAGCGAGATGAAAAAAGGACACGGATCTCTCATCACAGACAGTAGAGACAGGTATCTCTTGTAGCGAGATGAAAAAAGGACACGGATCTCTCATCACAGACAGTAGAGACAGGTGTCTCTTGTAGCGAGATGAAAAAAGGACACGGATCTCTCATCACAGACAGTAGAGACAGGTGTCTCTTGTAGCGAGATGAAAAAAGGACATGGATCTCTCATCACAGACAGTAGAGACAGGTGTCTCTTGTAGCGAGATGAACAAAGAGATCTCTCATCACAGACAGTAGACACCTGTAGCGAGGTGAACAAAGGACATGGATCTCTCATCACAGACAGTAGAGACAGGTGTCTCTTGTAGCGAGATGAAAAAAGGACACGGATCTCTCATCACAGACAGTAGAGACAGGTGTCTCTTGTAGCGAGATGAGAAAAGGACATGGATCTCTCATCACAGACAGTAGAGACAGGTGTCTCTTGTAGCGAGATGAAAAAAGGACACGGATCTCTCATCACAGACAGTAGAGACAGGTGTCTCTTGTAGCGAGATGAAAAAAGGACACGGATCTCTCATCACGGACAGTAGAGACAGGTGTCTCTTGTAGCGAGATGAAAAAAGGAAACGGATCTCTCATCACAGACAGTAGAGACAGGTGTCTCTTGTAGCGAGATGAAAAAAGGACATGGATCTCTCATCACAGACAGTAGAGACAGGTGTCTCTTGTAACGAGATGAAAAAAGGACACGGATCTCTCATCACAGGCAGTAGAGACAGGTGTCTCTTGTAACGAGATGAAAAAAGGACACGGATCTCTCATCACAGACAGTAGAGACAGGTGTCTCTTGTAACGAGATGAAAAAAGGACACGGATCTCTCATCACAGACAGTAGACACCTGTAGCGAGGTGAACAAAGGACATTGATCTCTCATCACAGACAGTAGAGATAGGTGTCTCTTGTAGCGAGATGAAAAAAGGACATGGATCTCTCATCACAGACAGTAGAGACAGGTGTCTCTTGTAACGAGATGAAAAAAGGACACGGATCTCTCATCACAGACAGTAGACACCTGTAGCGAGGTGAACAAAGAGATCTCTCATCACAGACAGTAGACACCTGTAGCGAGGTGAACAAAGAGATCTCTCATCACAGACAGTAGACACCTGTAGCGAGGTGAACAAAGGACATGGATCTCTCATCACAGACAGTAGACACCTGTAGCGAGGTGAACAAAGGACATGGATCTCTCATCACAGACAGTAGACACCTGTAGCGAGGTGAACAAAGGACATGGATCTCTCATCACAGACAGTAGACACCTGTAGCGAGGTGAACAAAGGACATGGATCTCTCATCACAGACAGTAGACACCTGTAGCGAGATGAAAAAAGGACATGGATCTCTCATCACAGACAGTAGAGACAGGTGTCTCTTGTAGCGAGATGAATCAAGCCTGTCAGCCTGCTAATTTTCTTGTACATCCGCATGCCCTAGGACAAAAAAATGAAACTGATCTTAACCAGCCGTGACCGCTTCAAAGACAGCAACCATTGTCCTCGGACCCAAACCATCGGATTACTCTTGAGCATACTCATTGAGTCGCTCAGAAAACATGCCCTAGTGAATGTCTGTGTCTCGAGCCATGTTATTGCTTTACTTACTGCCATGACTTCTATAGTCAGGCTACTTGTTATCAAGGCAAAAGCACTAGAATCTTCCTTCACAATTCTCCCTCCGCGTGAGCTGTAAAGTCCCATGAACTTCTCACATGTCGAACGACCAAATGACAGATCACCCTCTCGAGTGCAGTGTGCATGATAATGGAAGTTTTCCTGTATTATAAATCTCAAAGAAAGAGAAGAATCTAGCACCAAACCTAGAGAATTCCAATGTCCTTCAATAGTTTATAATATATAAACCGAGATCCTGGCACATGGACGAATAATCTAGAGATATCAAGCGAAAGTGAAATACGGCCCCAGGATACACAAGGCCGCAGAGTTTCCTCCCCCTGTTGTTGTCACGTGATTACTGATTCCCTGGACAACCAGTCCCATTTTTCATAAGTGCGTTTGCCAATCCATCATAAAGGGGAGTTTCTACAGGACCTGGGGATAAATATGTCAATAAGTTGTTTGCTGCACCCCAACCCGGATCACAGAGAAGCCCGTGAGATCCTTAAATTAAAATGGCGGCTCAATTATCCCGGCAACTATTGGGAAGTTGTTTTCTACCCTATGGTACCTATTAAACGTCGTATAGCTTAAGTGACCCCGATAAGTTCTGTTTCTTTGGAATATTCATGCAATACTTTCCTACAGTAGTAGTGGTTAGTAGTTGCATATCCTTTACAGGACGTTGCAGTCAACCCAGCAATTTTTGGCTGTTTGTGATTTCTTAGCAGGTTCATGTTCAGTAGTTTTCTATTGCTTTCTGAACGACAGGCACTCATTCTTTATATGGAAACCAACGCAAGGAATTCTGCTGCCAAATCGCCCGCAGATGTGTGCCGAACCAAGCATGCGGGATTACGAATTGCGCCCGTAATTCCTTCAGCATGGAGCTGGCATTAACGGCTAGCAATAGGAAATAAGCCGGTCTCCCTGGCCTAGGTGTTAGCGACTTTCTCCGTAATCCCACATACTCTCATGAGTAACGTGACGTGCGCGGGAATCGGTGGTGGTTCTCGCCGCGTCGGTAACTTAGGGGTATGTGAGCCGGTCGTTCAGAAAGCAATGACAAACTACTGAACATAAACTTGCCAAGAGATCACAAACAGCCAAAGAATGCTGAGATTGACTGCGACGTTTCCTGTACAGGATATGCTACTAACTTAAATACGTGTAACTGCTGCGAAACAGTGAGAGATACTCAACACTGACACAATACACATACCTTGCAAGGAGCCCTACTACGGCAAATGTAAACTACAGGGGGGACAAAACAATGATGATATCCACACACACGCACAAGGCAATAAAATACAAATAAGATTACTACGATACACGGAATCGACATTTCGATTATAATAATCTTTCTCGGGAACAACACACACAGATCTAAAGAAAGATATGAATTTCACAAATTTAATAAATAAAATAAAGTCCGTATATGACACATTGGTAGCCATTCCTGTCAACGAAGGATGTGTAATGACTTTGTAAGGTGTCAAACCTTGACCTTTTATGATTATGTTTTAATATTGTTACACTTTCTAATTTCATGTTTTTTTGTTTGGATCAGTTAGTGTTGTTCCCGATGAAGATTATTATAACCGAAACGTCGTTTGTTGTGTTGTAGTATACTTGATTTTAGTTATTTCGTTGTTGTTGTTGTTGTTGTTGTTGTTGTTGTTGTTGTTGTTGTTGTTGTTGTTGTTGTTGTTGTTGTTGTTGTTGTTGTTTCTCTGGGGCTTCAAATGTAAACCTTTACTGTTTATTTTAAAAACATATTCTGAAAAAGTAAAGAACAAATGTTTCAATTGTCGATGTTCGCAACGAATGTCGGTCTTTGGCAGCAGTCTCCCAAGTGTCGTGATAAATTCTTAAAGCTTTTAGTGAGAATGTCTTTAAAGCGTTTCCTCTGGCCGCCTTGGGAGCGTTTACCACAACGCAGCTCTCCGTAAATAAAAAAAAAAAAATTCGTTTAGGGAGCTTGTGGCCTGCGATCTGGCATGCGAGTCAAGTGACCAGCCTAGCGAATTATATTTACAGAATTTGTTGGAAAATGTTTGGGATGGAAAGTAGACGAGAAAGTAACCGACCAGGTTGCATCATGGCGCCATAACCTAGAATGTGTGAAGGCCTCACATTTCACATCCTACGGGCAGCGTCTGTTTAGTTTAGTTTAGTTTAGTCGATGGATCAACATTATGGCATACGGATGCAACCCATAAGTGCTCCGCTCTCCTCCTAACTCAAACCTGAGTCTGGAGAAACTCAGCTCAGTGCACGAACTCCGTAGCACTGGCGAGGATCCTGAAATACTTTGGGTAGACTTTTATCTCGAAATTTTGCCCGGGCAGCGCCGTTAGGCTACTTTTTTCGATATCCAACTGCCAAGGGATGTTTTACGTGTGCAACAATACACACGGGCGTCCGATGTCACTACCCAGAGACCAGGGGAAATGTTATTACTAGAGAGAAAATATCCCGGTCATCAGCGGGATTTGAACCAGGGAACTCCAGCACTCGAGGTGGAGATCATACCTCGAGACCACGCAGCCCCCCCCCCCCCCCCCTCCCCCCATCGGGCAGCGTCTGTCACGGAGGATAACCCTTAACCTACATTTCAGATAATAGAATATAAGAGGAAAATCTAAGATGATTTTTCATTAGAATAGAAGAAAAGCATCTACACAGGTTTAGCTCTGAGAATAGAAAAGGAGAGTTTAGACAACCTCAGATTTTAGAAAAGAAAGAAGTGATAATTTTAAATATTTTTAGATCTTAGAATAGAAGACGAAAGCTGAACAATTTCAGATCACAGATTAGAGAAGGGACTTTGAATATCTCGTAGAATATCAGAGACGACTAAATAAATTAACATCATAGAAAAGAGGAGGAATACATAACAACGTTCTAAACCACCTCCCCCACCCCCAATGGTGTAAAAGGTAAGCAGATGAAAGAATGAGTGAATAAACGTTCCTCGCGGCTGTCACCCGCTGCCTCAGTCAACGGTCGAGGAAACAAAGTTCACGGCCATTATCCTTTCATTATAAGAGCGCATGTGTCAAGAATTAATTAAAAGTCAGTCAGTCAGTCAGTCAGTCAGTCAGTCAGTCAGCCAGTCAGTCACAAATCAACTGATTAAGAAATCTCTCAAGAATTACCATCAAATGGGAGTGTGCCACAAATGTAGGGCCAAGAAGTGTGGACTGTAACTTAACGTCAATTTAATGAATGTCAAAACATACAAAATACTTGGTGCAAATGGACAGCTTTGACAAATCTCTGGAATATTCCAGTGTTTAAATGATGTAACTTAACCCACCAGTTGTCTTATTCTCGTGTTGATATATGAGTTTACAATAAACTATCTTGACGGCTAAGTCTGATGATTTTAAAATACCTAAGTAAAATGAGTAACTTTATATTTCTTCCACCATTGCGTTATAAATGGCAAACCTAGTTCCTATCATCAACCCACCAGAGACATCTAGTCACAAGTCCCTCAGAAGTCGGAGTGAGTTCGGCTGATGGACAAGAACAATGACAATAGGGGAAGCTAATCGACACACAAAAATCAATCCACGTGTATACAAATAGATTACACTTAATTTCAAAGAGCGCGAACGCACGCACGCACGCACGCACGCACACATACACACACACACACACACACACACACACACACACACACAACATGACAAATGAAATTCTCCATAGAGGTTGTTGGGTTCTCCAGAAGCGGCAGAATGGAAAGCTCCACATAATAAACATGATCTTGGTAGCATCAAGCGTTGAATCCTCCAAGAAACAACAAACAATGGAGTCGACGTGCTATGACATTGAAAATTAGTTAACAAACGAGAAGAGCTTACAGCCGAAAGAGAACCAAGAAGCACAGGGGTAGACAACAGTAAACTTATTATAATCAAACTACCATCTAACCAGGGCGACACATCTGGCTTTGGGTCGCCAGCTTACCCCCTCCCCGACCTTCTATTTTAACTGTCGCCGTGACGAAGGGGTTAGAACGCAATTCGTAATCCTGCGTACCGCGTTCGAAACACAGCTGCGGGCCATGTGAACGCAGACCACTTTGCACTGGTTTTCAAAGAGAGAGGATGGGATGGAAAAATACAAAGACTGAGAGAGAGAGAATGGGACGGACAGAAACAAAGACAGGGAGAACTGGGGCGGAGTTATTCAAAGACGGAAAGAGAATGGTATGGAGAGATACAAAGAGAAAGAGAATGGGACGGAGAGATACTAATAGAGAGAGATTGGGATGGAGAGATACAAAGACAGGGAGAATGGGATGAAGAGATGCATAGACACAGAGAGAGAGAGAGAGAGAGAGAGAGAGAGAGAGAGAGAGAGAGAGAGTGAGAGAGAGTGGTGGAGGGATATGAAGACAGAGAGAAAATGAGATGCAGAGATACAAAGACAGAGAGAATGGGACGGAGATATAGAAAGAAAGAGAGGCTGGGATGAAGAGATGCAAAGACAGAGAGAGAATGTGGTGGAGAGATATAAAGACAGAGAGAGAATTGGATGGAATGATACAAAGAGAGAGAAAGAGAGAATGAGATGGAGAGATACAAATAGGGAGAATGATATGGAGAGATACAAAGAGAGAGAATGAGATGGAAAGATACAAAGAGAGAGAATGAGATGGAGAGATACAAAGAGAGCGAGAATGAGATGGGGAGATATAAAGACATAGGGAATGAGATGGGGAGATATAAAGACATAGGGAATGAGATGGGGGGGGGGATATAAAGACATAGGGAATGAGATGGGAAGATATAAAGATATAGGGAATGAGATGGGAAGATATAAAGACTTAGGGAATGAGATGGGGAGATATAAAGACATAGGGAAAGACATGGGAAGATATAAAGACATAGGGAATGAGATGGGGAGATATAAAGACATAGAGAATGAGATGGGGAGATATAAAGACATAGAGAATGAGATGGGGGGATATAAAGACATAGGGAATGAGATGGGGGGATATAAAAACATAGGGAATGAGATGGGGGGGGATATAAAGACATAGGGAATGAGATGGGGGATATAAAGACATAGGGAATGAGATGGGGAGATATAAAGACATAGGGAATGAGATGGGGAGATATAAAGACCATAGGGAATGAGATGGGGAGATATAAAGACATAGAGAATGAGATGGGGAGATATAAAGACTTAGGGAAAGACATGGGAAGATATAAAGACATAGGGAATGAGATGGGGGGATATAAAGACATAGGGAATGAGATGGGGGGGGATATAAAGACATAGGGAATGAGATGGGGGATATAAAGACATAGGGAATGAGATGGGGAGATATAAAGACATAGGGAATGAGATGGGGAGATATAAAGACATAGGGAATAAGATGGGGAGATATAAAGACACAGTGAATGAGATGGGGAGATATAAAGACATAGGGAATGAGATGGGGAGATATAAAGACATAGGGAATGAGATGGTGAGATATAAAGACATAGGGAATGAGATGGGGAGATATAAAGACATAGGGAATAAGATGTGGCGATATAAAGACATAGGGAATAAGATGGGGAGATATAAAGACATAGGGAATAAGATGGGGAGATATAAAGACATAGGGAATGAGATGGGGAGATATAAAGACATAGGGAATGAGATGGGGAGATATAAAGACATAGGGAATAATATGGGGCGATATAAAGACATAGGGAATGAGATGGGGAGATATAAAGACATAGAGAATGAGATGGGGAGATATAGACAGAGAGAATGATACGGAGAGACACACAGACATACAGAATGAACCTGCGACATTGTCCGGGAACATAGTCAATTCAACTAACGTTGCTAACTTCATTAAGCGCGAATGCCATCTCCTTTCTTTAGAAACCAGCAGCAAACAATGCTAGGCGTGGGAGACCAGAATACTGAATAACTACATAGATTTTTCTATAGAAAGATACAGTCGCTAATGCATTCTATCAATTACTGAGTCAGTATTGTAGTCACATAAAAGGACGCATTGCCATGAAGTGTCCTGACTTTCAATGAATAATATGTGTCTGCATTCTAACTCTCCCTCCATCTACCTATCAACTCCCCCCCCCCCCCCCCATCTATCTATCAACTCTCCCTCCATCTACCTATCGACTGAGAAATGCTCCATCAATTTGTGACAAGTTCCATGCACCTACGGAGACGTTCTTCATCAATCTGTGACAACAGGTTCAATGCACCCAAGAACGGAGAAGTACTCTATCATCTGAATGGCAGTTTATCAGTTTATTTGCAATTAACATGGGTCTGGTGACCCTACAAGTAGCAGCAGATTTGGGTTTAAATCCAAGTATGATATATACCATATCCAGGATGCGTATAATATCTATTTAGCATCTAAGTTCTGGAATTCAAGACTCGTTCCTTTCCCGGAAAATCCAAGTATGATATATGCCATATCCAGGATGCGTGTAATATCTATTTAGCATCTAAGTTCTGGAATTCAAGACTCGTTCCTTTCCCGGGATCCTTGTACTTCTTCTGACTTTCATCTCGCAACGGAGCAGAACCCTCATGTCACTCACACCAACCCCTATGTAGATGTATTCATTATTAAATTGATTTGCAACTAAAGTTTTACAGCGTGAGGCATCTAGTACAACGCCAATCATCCTTCCTTACGTCTTACACCAGGCATTATAGATTGCAGTGCTTGTATTCTTTGCTTCCATGTCCTGCTCGGGTACTTCACTCGCAAGAATCTCGGACAAATAGTAAACAGGAATATCTGGATTTCTAGGCGTCGAATGAGTGGAGTATATGCTAATAAAACGCTGGTAATGTGTGTGATCAACAACTACAACAAATGTTTATCTTCTACATAAATGCGTTCATTACAAATCAATTAGTCTAGACGAACAATACACAACTATACTCCCTGGGGACCAAGCATCGAGGGTACCATAATGATTGGGTCGATATCAGCTGACCGTTGTAAAACACGCAAGAAGACGCGTCTTAACCATGGACTTGCAGATCCATTGCAACCACTGCTAGCTGTCACAGTTCGTCTTGTTTGCATAGGGCTAGGTCCTTAGCCTCTTGTGTCAATAATTAGCACTTATCAACTCATTATAAACCCGTACAGTGATCAGCTTTCGTACTTGTTACCTTCGCTAACGGTTGAAGATGAGGACGCAATGCGTTTGGACATGTCTCGATTGCTGTATTGTCGGGTTTTGACTCCACTCGACTCAACTCGAATTTACATCTAACCAAAGAACACAACATAATCTGAGAAGTCTGCTGTCTCCTCTGTTTCTGTGAGATCTGAGCCAGTTTGTCTCCAAGTGCTTCTCCTTCTTTCGTCTTTCTCCGTTCGTTTCCTATGGGAGCAAAGTTCCGCAACCAATTCACGCCAAGTCTTCGACTTGTTCCAAATTGCTCGGAGTTTGCAGTTACAGTTTTCTACTCGGCGGGGTAGACAACCTCACCCCAACCCACATTAAACGTATCCTACGGCATGCATGACAGTTTACAATGTTTCTATTCTATGCTGTCCTCATGGGCTCCGTACCTACACGGGCAAATGTGACCGCAGGGCTGGTGTTATGTTTGTGATTATAACAATTATGTCAGAAGCTGAGGTTCTATCTGTAGTTGGGGTATGAGATCAACTCTGAACAAGATACATGTTTGATGGTATGTCAGAAGGCTCAAGTAACAGGAGTCTATGCGCGCACTCTGGCAAAGGGTTGTAGGCGCAATTCGTAATCCCGCATACCGCGTTCGAAAAACAGCTGCGGGCGATTTGGCAGCAGACTTCCTTGCGTTGATTTTTTAAAATAAAATGCTATAAGTGCTGGTCGTTCAGAAAGCAATGGCAAACTACTGAGAGTACACTTGCCAAGAAATCACAAACAAACAAAAACTGCTGGGGTTGACTGCAACGTCCTGTAAAGTATATGCAACTAGCTGTGAACGCAGAGATAATGTTATATTGACAATTATAACTATTATGTAACAACGTTAGGATTAATTTATAGTTGGAGATGAGTAATAGGGACGAGGTATGCTGTGTACAAGATACATATTAGATTGATGGGAAATGGGAAAGCTCAAGTCATGCCAGGGACTTGTGTGAACATATCGAGTGTGAGTACGTGTGAGTAAAGGCTTGTTTTTGGTCGAGAATCACTGTTGTTGTACACGGGTATCTCTATACGTGTCTCAGTCCATAGGCCACATAAACGGAATATCCCCAGTTCTGTTTAGTGGTGGCAGTAGTAGTAGTAGTAGTAGTAGTAGTAGTAGTAGTAGTAGTAGTAGTAGTAGTAGCAGCAGCAGCAGCAGCAGCAGCAGCAGTAGTAGTAGTAGTAGTAGTAGCAGCAGCAGCAGCAGCAGCAGCAGTAGTAGTAGTAGTAGTAGTAGTAGTAGTAGTAGTAGTAGTAGTAGTAGTAGTAGTAGTAGTAGTAGTAGTAGTTGTTGTTGTTGTTGTTGTTGTTGTTGTTGTTGTTGTATTGCTGGTGGTGGTGCTGAAGTTGATGATGAGAATGAAAGAGAAATAGAAAGAAAACAGGAGGTGGATACAAGAAGAAAGAATAATGACCAGTATGATGAATCAAGTCACCTAAGGTTGAAGAGGAAAGAATAAACAAAATGTGATATAAATCGTTTAACCTAACGTAGTAGAAGAAAGAATAAACAAAATATGATAAATTGTAATAACCTAAGTTAGAAGACGACAGAATAAACAATATATCACTCGCCCACATCCCAAGTTAACAAACAAGCTACAATGAAGAAATGCATTCATGAATGTCTGTCCAAACAACGGACCGTCCCAAACAACCACTTCTCATTACACAGAAATCCCCAAGGGTTAATCTTCTCTTGGCGTTGCAGGACCCTCATCACCTTGTCCCGGATTTCTCTACGGGTTGTCCGCGGCAGTATTTGTCACGCACTGTGGTTGTGGTCACCGACCCCATCATATAAATGGGTTTAACCGGTTTAACTAATTCTACGGTGTTTTCTTTCACTGATCTCTGTTTTCTTTCACAAAGAATTCTGTTCAGTTTTGAGAGACTATACATTTCGTTTCCGATAATATCGAAAGAAAGATCTTCCTCCAGTGTACATTTTCATTTACCGGGCATTACAATTGCGGAAGATTCGGGAAATGAAATTATTAACGCACTGTCAACATTAAGACTAAATACAATACCACGGCAGTTTCGGGTAGTTTATTTAAGACGATATATCATCCCACGGTTGCCACTCGTCAGGTTTAAATAGAGAGCATAAATACGAGTCAGACAGTGTGGGGGTTCCATTGCAATCAACCTTCATTGTGGAGACGGCACCTGATGGATGTTATATTTTAAGATGCACATGTACTCTTTAACAGAGTTTGTGTACCCCCCTTTATACTCTCCATAAATCGTGCAAACAGAAAGACTTCGTTGTAAATTTAAAATATACCCCTACGTATTTGTTTAAAATCTTGTTTCACTCATGCGTTCTAGCGGCTCTGAAACTGCCACCTAACGGTATTCTATTGTTGACACACACTCACATGCTCTCACACTTGCGTGTCCCCGCACACACTCTTATGCTCTCACACACACACTCACGTGCCCCCGCACAAACTCACGTGCTCTCGCACACCTCACGTTCCCCCACACACACTCACATGCCCTTGCACAAACTTATGTGTTCTCTTACACACTCACGTGCTCTCTCACACACACTCACGCTCTCCTGGACACACGCATGTGCTCTCGCACTAACTCGCGAGCTATCGTACACACACTCACGTGCTCTCGCACACACAACTCTTATTGTCTGGATCAGATACTGCCTTATACGCCGTGCCCTTGGGGAGGCCAGACATTGGATATCTAATTTTTCCGCCCGAGCTGCTTCATTATTTCAAGCAAGCTACTCGGAGTGCCGAAATTACCTTTTAGTAACATGCCAATTCACAGTAAATCAAGCGTTGGGGTTCCTCCTACTCGTATTTTACAGAAATTAATGTAATGGATTTCCCACACCTTCCACGTTGTTTCGCGATGAAACATGTAAAAGTGAATTTCATTTCTAGACATTTCAAACTTTCACATTTTGCTACACATAATAGGTCATCTCGCTGACAAAGTGCCCAATACGTTTGCCCTGCGTGATGAAGGTGGAGAGTTCGTTTTCAAAATTCATCTTTCTGACCACAAGTGCAAATACTTCAGGAGAGCCCGGCAGCTGGGGAGTTCGTGCTTTGTGCGATGCTCTTCCCAGACAGCTTGCCATACTGCAGAGAGTGGCCGTGCCAGACGGGGTAAAACTTAGTGCAATTAAGTCGATCTTCTTCCCGTTAACCCATGGTTCCGTCGCCCTGCAACCGAGTTAAGAGCGTAGAGCGACACTGTGAGCTGCGGATTTCGTGTGAAGTGCTTTTACATCTGTCCCCAGTTGTTTGTATCGTGAACTGCAGGTTCAGAAAAAATGACGGCCGGGTGGTTGATGAACTAACTAGTTTGCGTTATGCAGTAATGTGTGTCTGCTGTTTTTCTAGTGACTGCCGCTTCCATCGACGATAAACTGTATTTTTCGTGGCGGACTTTTGTGTTGGCATTCTGGCAGCCGCATTATGCACAGTGTACCTGTGCGGGCTGTTGGTTTGTTGAGACTCCTGTGTGTTCCATTTTTCACATGGGGCAGTGAGGAGCATTTTGTGTGATATTCTCTGGCCCAGAATTATGGAGACGACCCTTTGTCGTGAAGTTGGAACCGCTAGTAACTATCAAACTGTTAACCTTTATTTTATTTTTAAACATAATCAGTGAGAAACAACAATTGTTGAATACTTTACCCATATGTGATATATAATTTTGGACACGTTATGTGAAGAAATAAACTGGAGAACTTGGTGACAACTAGCAAGATTGAGAGAAAGAGAAGAAGGGAAGGCAAAGAAGTAATTAAAAAAAAACCTAGTTGGCTTGGCCGCGTGGTATGGTCGAGACAAGATCATAGAGCTGATCCGCGACTCTGGTGATCGAGTGCGATGGCGAAACATGACCGCCTACGCTTATCGGCATGGCACATGATGATGATGATGATGATGATGATGATGATGATGATGATGATGATGATGATGATGATGTTGATATGATAGTGGTTAGCGTGGCAGAGAGGTTTTCACGCTCGCTTCCTGTGCTGTGTGCTGACCACGAGGTAGGGGGTTCATTCTACTACCGGTCAGCTGGCCTTCACGTTGACTTCTGGTTCAGAGATCAGTGTAAAGCTAACTAGCGTCAGATACCTTGGAAACCAAGCGAAGGACATGCAACATGTTTACAATATCAGGATCCAGCGGTCGTGTCGATGCTGCGCTTCTGTTGTTGAGTTCTGTTAGGTTTCTTTTCGTAGCTAGTACCCACTGCTGTCGGGTTGTCTGCCCTGCATATCTGTTGTTTAGTGCTGCTGGGTTGTCTCCCCTATATATCTGTTCTTTAGTGCTGCTGGGTTGTCTCCCCTGTATATCTGTTGTTTAGTGCTGCTGGGTTGTCTCCCCTGTATATCTGTTTATTAGTGCTGCTGGGTTGTCTCCCCTGTATATCTGTTTATTAGTGCTGCTGGGTTGTCTCCCCTGTATATCTGTTTATTAGTGCTGCTGGGTTGTCTCCCCTGTATATCTGTTGTTTAGTGCTGCTGGGTTGTCTCCCCTGTATATCTGTTGTTTAGTGCTGCTGGGTTGTCTCCCTGCATATCTGCTGTCGATTGCTGCTGGGTTGTCTTCCCTGCATATCTGCTGTCTAGTGCTGTGAGTAGTCTTCCCTGTACATCTGCTGTCCACTGCTGCTGGGCTGTCTTCCCTGCATATCTGCTGTCTAGTGCTGCTAGTTTGTCTACCCTGCGTATCTGCTCTTCAGTCCTGCTGGGCTGTCTTCCGTGCATATTTGCTGTCCAGTGCTGCTGGGTTGTCTGCCCGTATTAAATTCAATCTGGTGTTGTGAGTTATCTATCTTAGGAGCTACAATCCGATGCTCTGAGTTGTCTACCTTTACTAGCTACAATCCGATGCTCTGAGTTGTCTAACTTTACTAGCTACAATCCGGTGCTGTGAGTTGCATATTTTAGTAGCTATAATCCACAGTTGTCGGTTGTCTACTTCCTGAAGCTAATATGCCCTGCTCGTTAGCTGTTTACCCTGCATAACTACTATCATGTGCTACCAAACTGTTTACTTTTTGTAGTTAATATCCCATGTAGTTTGAGTTGTGTATCCAGTAGTGTGAGTAGTCTACCTCTAGTAGCTACTATAACCTGCTGTGAGTAGTCTACCTCTAGTAGCTACTACCCCCTGCTGTGAGTAGTCTACCTTTAGTGGCTAATATCCCCTGCTGTGAGTAGCCTACCTTTAGTAGCTACTATCCCCTGCAGAGAGTAGTCTACCTTTAGTAGCTACTATCCCCTGCTAGGAGTAGTCTACCTTTATTAACTACTATCCCCTGCTGGGAGTAGTCTACTTTTAGTAGCTACTATCCCCTGCTTGGAGTAGTCTACCTTTTTTAAGCTACTATCCCCTGCTGGGAGTAGTCTACCTTTAGTAGCTACTATCCCCTGCTGGGAGTAGTCTACCTTTAGTAGCTATTATCCCCTGCTAGGAGCAGTCTACCTTTAGTAGCTACTATCCCCTGCAGAGAGTAGTCTACCTTTATTAGCTACTATCCCCTGCTGCAAGTAGTCTACCTTTATTAGCTACTATCCCCTGATGGAAGTAGTCTACCTTTATTAGCTACTATCCCCTGATGGAAGTAGTCTACCTTTATTAGCTACTATCCCCTGATGGAAGTAGTCTACCTTTATTAGCTACTATCCCCTGATGGAAGTAGTCTACCTTTAGTAGCTACTATCCCCTGCTGGGAGTAGTCTACATTGAGTAGCTACTATCCCCTGCTGTGAGTTGTCTACCTTTAGAAGCTACTATCCCCTTTTGTGAGTAGTCTACCTTTAGTAGCTACTATCCCCTGCTGGGAGTAGTCTACATTGAGAAGCTACTATCCCCTGATGGGAGTTGTCTACCTTTAGTAGCTACTATCCCCTAAAGGCGAAAGTAGCCTTTAGCAAGATGAAAAACATACTGACCAATAAAAAGATGTCAATTGAAACGAGAAAAAGAGTGTTGAGGGGATACATAGAGCCTGTTCTGTTTTATGGATGTGAAACTTGGACAATGAGCAGTCAAGCTGAAAAACATCTGATGGCTGCAGAAATGTGGTTTCTGAGGAAAATGCAAAGAATACCATGGACAGACAGAAAAACCAATGACCAAATACTACAAGAGACACATGAAAATCGTAAATTGATTAGAGAAATTACACGCAGACAGTCAAAATGTTTTGGACATGTTATGAGAAGAAATGGATTGGAGAACTTAGTGACAGCTGGCAAGATCGAATCGAACAGACCAAGAGGAAGACCGAGAGGAAAATACCTGGATGGCTCGGCCACATGGCATGGACAGGACAGGAACATTGAGCTGATCTACGACTCTGGTGATCGAGTGAAATAGCGAGTCATGACCGCCCACGCTTTCCGGCATGGCACATGATTGATTGATCCCCTGTTGAGAGTAATGTACATATAGGAGCTACTATTCCCTGCTGTGAGTAGTCTACCTGTCGTAGCTACTATCCACTGCTATTGAGTTGTTTAACCTACACATAAACTATCCACTGCAGTGAGTTGTCGACTCTTATAGTAGCTATATCTTCGGCAGTTGAGTTAACTAACCTTAGTAGCAACCATCTTCGGCAGTTGAGTTAACTAACCTTAGTAGCTACCATCTTGGGCAGTTGAGTTAACTAACTTTAGTAGCCCGGAGTGCTAGTTTAAAAAACGCGTGTTGGTATAGCCACCCTAGAATCAATAGACGGAACTAGTGATTGATGGAAGCCACTTGTATAACTCTCCCTGGCAGTTTGACAGCTTAGGGCACACAATGCAAAGTTGGTTGATTGTTGTATCCTGGCATACCGAGCTTGAGATCAGCTGCAGGCCATTCGGAACTAGACAGCTTTATGTTGATAACAGTGGTTTACACACATTTTGGTGCCCTAAACTGTATAGCGGTTTTGGGGTAATTTTGTGTTGCTCATTCCAAAAATGTCATCATATTTATTTCTATCAGCTCTAGTTTTTGGGAGAACTAAGAATTAACTTCTTAGTCGGCCAAATGTTATGTACACGCCTAGAGTTAGGTGCCATCAGTAGTTTTTTGACAAACCCGCATTCATATTACATGCAATTACTGTGTATTTGTTACTGTCATATAAAACACCAAGAATATATTAACACTTTATCACTAGCATTTTTTTTTAAATCTTTAGTCAACACACAAAAATCTTTTTTAGAGGACTTCCTGGAATGTCATATTCCCTCGCAGGTCCAACAGTAATAGGTCATCATGTCTGCATCCCAAAGCCCCTGATATCTCTCTTCCATTGTTTTTATATCTTGGTGAATTCTTTCACCTTGCTTTTTTACGTGGACTTCTAGTAATAAAATTTCCCCTGGTCTCTGGGTAGTGAGATCGGACGCCCGTGTGTATTGTTGCGCACGTAAAAAATCCCTTGGCAGTTGGAAAGCGAACAAGATTAGCCTAAGGGCGCTGGCCGGGCAAAATTTCGAGTTAAAAATCTACGCAAAGTATTTCACGATCCTCGCCGGTGCTACGGAGTTCGTGCACTGAGCTGGGTGTCTCCAGACTCAGGTTTGTGTTAGGAGGAGAACGGAACTTATGGGTTGCACCCGTGTGCCGTGATGTTGATCCATCGACTAAACTAAACTAGACTAAACTCGACTAAACAGAAATAATAGTTAGCATAATGGTTCTTGGGCAATCTCTCCAAAGCATTGGACTTCCAAATTGTAAACATTTTCTTTTCCCATAAGTCCGCTGTCGCAGGTGTTCAACACATGTGTTGCAAACAATATGAGGAACCCAAAACTTGTCCCGACCGCAGTTTTACTTTAAAGTAAGCAAAGTTTGCCGTTTTCACTAAAACAGTAATATGCTTCTTATGGTCTTCTTTCAAAATGTGCTTTCCACAAATATAACAAAATAAATTCGGTGAAAGAAATCATGCTCTTCTTGAAGATGATGTTATTCTGTGTTAGAAGTGTAAGAAAATAACTAGCACACTAACATGCATGCAGTGGGTTCAAATCTTATTTTTTTTTTAAAGAAATTCTTGGAAATTCTTGGAAAACTGAACCTGTAAGTAAACAAACAGTTTCATTATGTAAGGGATTGGATAGCAGTAGATGTTTTCCAGAGCCTTACAGAGAAAATACTGTAACAATATTAATTAAATACACAAATACTTGTAATAATAATAATAAATTACACAAATGCTGGTATCTCAAGAACTAGAGCTGATACAGACAAATAAATGTGATATGTTCATTTAGCCCCATTTATGTAAAATCACGTTAAGTTGTTTATTAGTGAACGTAAACTTGCCTAGTAAATTATAAATTACTGGGTTTGATTGAACACTCTTTTAAACTTGTATGTGCACAATATCTGTCTCCTGGCTGAAGTTACAGGTTACACCAGACAGGTTTACAGAACCTGTTATGCCTCTGATTCATGTAACATGTGTAAATCTGAATTTTTAGTTGTAATGAGTGTAGTTGTCTCATGAGTGGCCTTCTGTTTCAGTTGCTGTTGTTGTGGCGTTCTTCGTCTGCTGGGCGCCATACCACGCACAACGGCTGATGACCTTGTACATACGTCACGACCAGTGGACGCCGATGTTGCTCACGATACAGAGCCATCTATTCTATATCTCAGGTGAGTCTATCTGCACAATACAGCGCCATCTATTCTATATCTCACGTTAGACACTCCACACAATACAGCGCCATCTATTCTATATCTCACGTTAGACACTCCACACAATACAGCGCCATCTATTCCTCATTTCAGGTTATTACCTACAATGCATCTTTACAGATTCACCTATTTTATATCCCAAATTAGTATACACAGATCCCTCTATTCTATATCTCAAGTTAGCCTATCTTTACAGATAAAATTATTCTATATCCCAGATTATTGTATACAGATCTATCTATTTTATATCTCAGGTTATTGTATACAGATCTATCTATTTTATATCTCAGGTTATTATATACAGCGCCATCTATTTTATATCTCATATTAGTCAATGTACACATTACAATGCCATCACAAGTGGAAGGGGGGGGGGGGCGGCTGGCCGAGTGGCTAGAACACCGGATTCTCCTTCGGAAAACCCGGGTTCGAATCTTCGGTAAGGTTTGGAATTTGTTTCTGTCTGGGGCAAAAAGAAAACTCTAACCTGCAAAGTTCGCGGCGACTGCACTTCAAGACCCCCCTGCCATACATCTCAAAGTATTATATTGGCAGTAAATGACAGTGACAGACAGTGCCATCACATATTTTTGTTTATAGATTAACCGCCACTCGGTGAGTGTTGTGGTCAGTATCACCTTTACTTCCCACAACACTTCCTGGCTCGAGTTGATACTATTTCAAGCTGGGAGTCCATATCAATTTTAAAGCTCAGTCCTGATGTGGAGTGGAACCCGTGACCTCCACTCCGGCAGGGAGCATCCAGTGACTAAGGTCACAGCGGTTCCTATTTTCTTAATTAGTTGTCATTATTGAAAAGCTATAGCTTAGAGGCAGTAAGCGTGTTTCACAGGTCTCCGAAATACCGAGTGGAGTGTTCGGAATCTGCGGCAGACGATATGAAAGCAGACCATCATGCGTTGATTTCGATTTTATGAGCGTGGGTCGTTCAGAAAGCAACGGAAACTACTGAACATACACATTGAGTTGTAAATCACAAACAATGTTTGGAGTGATTGTGAAGTCCTGTAACGGTCATGTAACTAACTTTAATATAAAAGAAGAAAGCGTATAAAAACTTGTAATAGCTTAAGACGCTTCTATACACAACGAATCAAATCTTCCTCAGGCGGAAGGGCCGGAAGTCAAAAGTTTGAGACACAACATGTTTACCGGGCAGTCTGTAGTAACTTCTAGACGGGGCAGACCCGTAATTCTCCGGACACCGAAATACTTCTAACAAATACGTCCCAGTTCGTGAGTTTCGACGCCTGTTTTATGTCGAACTCATTTTCTGTGATTTACGTCGATGCAATTTTCTGTGTCGAATATTCCTCGTCTGCCCGCGGTAAAAGGTCTTTTACTAAAATAGGTAAATTGCCTTCCTTTTGTAGCGTGCTGCACAAGAATTACCGTATAATGTTGGGATTTTCTTCGCAGGATCTTTGAAAAGAGAAAATTTCCTGGTAAGGTCTTCGCCCATGGATAATTCTTTAGTAAGGTCTTTGACCTTTGACTATGGTTTAAACACAACACATATGGTTTAAAAGACAAAAATGGGAATCTGGTAAATACCAATGAGGAAATGTGTAACACATGGAAAGAATACTTTGTTGAATTACTAAATTGTGAAGCTCCAAGTAACACTTTCCCACAGGAAGAGGTTCTAACATGTGAACCACAAATTGAAGAACCTGTTTTTGAAGAAATCCTATATGTAATAACACGACTTAAAAACAATAAGGTAACTGGGGCTGATGGAATTGCTGCTGAATGTATAAAGGCAGGTGGTCATGCATTACATCTAAAGCTATACGAACTAATAATAAAAATCTGGAGGACAGAAGAACTACTCCATAACTGGAAAGAGTTATTATTGATACCTATCTTTAAGAAAGGAGATAAGTTCCAATGTGAAAATTATAGAGGGATATCACTACTGTCCACAAGCTATAAGATACTATCCGAGGTATTACTAAAACCATATTCAGAGGACATATTAGGTGACTACCAGGCGGGTTTCAGACAAATCAGATCAACAATAGATCAGATATTTATCTTACGACAAATAGCCGAGAAAAATTGGGAATATAAAAGAGATCTCCATAACATTTTTGTGGATTTTAAAAAGGCTTATGAGAGTGTCCATAGGAATAGTCTATGGAATGCTATGCAGGAATTTGGAATACCAAGGAAGTTAATCAACATGACCAGACTATGCATGGATGTTACTTATAATATAGTAACATATAAAGGCAGGAAATCAGACCCCTTCCAAATAACATCTGGCTTGAAACAGGGTGATGCACTATCGCCGCTCCTTTTCAATCTGGCTCTAGAGAAAGTTGTAAGGAAGGTAAAGGAGGAATGTGATATTGGAGGAACATCCAGACTGCTTGTATATGCAGATGATATAGATATTATGGGGGAAAATGAACAAAAGACATAGGAAATATGGACTCACTTAAAGGGAAAAGCTCAACAAATGGGGCTGGTTATCAACCAAGATAAGACAGAATATATGGTAATTTCAAGACAAGGAACGGCTAAAAACTCTGGCCACATACAAATAGATAATATGACCATTAAAAGAACGGAAATATACAAATATCTGGGTACAATCTTCAACTGCTCCAACATAATAAGGGAAGAAATACAAGCTAGTATCAACTCTGGAAATAATATATACTATGCACTACAACATCTACTAAAATCAAATGCGCTATCTCGTAACACCAAGATCACAATTTACAAAACACTGATCAGACCAGTTGTGCTGTATGGCTCTGAAACCTGGAGTACAACTAAAGGAGACGAAGCCTTGTTACAAACCTTTGAGGAGAAAGTCTTAAGACGCATCTTTGGGCCCATTAGGGATACACAAAGTGGAGAGTGGAAAAGAAGAAGCAACAAAGACAATTATGATCTGTTTAAGTCCCCGCTAATCACTGGTATCATTAAGGCTAATAGACTGCAATGGCTGGGTCATATAGAAAGAATGGAAGATAATAGGGAAACAAAACTCGCTTACAATCAGGACATAAATGACCGTTGCCCCCGAGGTAGACCAAGAAGACGGTGGAGAGATAATATACATACAGGCCTACAAGCACTTGGAATCAGCGACTGGCAAGAGAAGGTCAACCAGAGAGACGAATGGAGACGGCTTGTATCTGCAGCAAAAAACCTCAATGGCTCGGAATGCTGAAGAAGAAGAAGAAGAAGAAGAATAAGAAGAAGAAGAAGAAGAAGAAGAAGAAGAAGAAGAAGAAGAAGAAGAAGAAGAAGAAGAAGAAGAAGAAGAAGAAGAAGAAGAAGAAGAAGAAGAAGAAGAAGAAGAAGAAGGAGAAGAAGAGGAAGAAGAAGAAGAAGAAGAAGAAGAAGAAGAAGAAGAAGAAGAAGAAGAAGAAGAAGAAGAAGAAGAAGAAGAAGAAGAAGAAGAAGAAGAAGAAGAAGGTCTTTGACCAGAGAGAATTTCTTAGTGCGGGACCAGGGAGAATATCTTAGTACGAAAGAACGAACGAACAAACTATATTTTCAAAGGGTTAAGAATTGGGCACGCAAGCCCGTCTAACATTCTGCCGTTCAATAGGGACCAGGAAGAATTTCTTGGTAAGGTCTTTGACCAGGGATAATTTTTTTTTTTTTTTAAATACGGTAGTTGATCAGAGATAATTTCTTGGTAAGGTCTTTAACCAGGGAGAATTTCTTGGTAAAGTCTTTGACCAGAGAGAATTTCTTGATAATGTCTTTAACCAGGGAGAATTCCTTGTCTTTGACCAGGGAGAACTTCTCGGTAAGATCTTTGACCAGGGCAAATTTCTTGGTAAGGTCTTTGACCAGAGAGAATGTTTTGATGTCTTTATTTATTTTCGATCAAATGTTTTATGTCTAATGATCTCAGGTTAATTACTCAATAATCTAAGATAGTCAGTCAAACGATCTATCATGACGTACTCAATACCATTTCATGTTTCTCTAACGCAGGAGTGCTGTACTTTCTGAGCTGCACAGTCAACCCTATACTGTACAACCTCCTGTCTAGGAAGTTCCGCCATGCTTTCAAAAGAACATTGTGTCGCTGCTGCCTCAACTTTGAGACCCATTCCATCCCTGCCTTGTACAAACTGAAGGCCAAGTTCGTTGGAGGAGAACATTCTAGAGCACAAAATCCGAACAAGTCCTGCTATCTGTACCCCGACAACGGCATCCGGCTAGCCAAGTTCACGGACAATGACCCTCGGAAAGGTCACCGGATATTGAATTATGGGTACGCTCACCCGTCAACCAACGAGACTTCCTGTAAAAACTCTAGTCCGACGTTAGGAAGTAGCAGTAGTGCGCATGCGCATTCCGATGGGCGCCTACATCGTTTGTGTCGTCATAAGTACTGCTCCAGCCGACGTGCCAAAGACTTGTCCAATGACTCTCCGGTAGCTGTTAGCCGGCAACAGCTTGTGATCACTGCCCACGGTAGAAGCATCATTTCTTACCCGGACATCCACGCACAGGCCAAGACTAAACACAGACACACGTCCATTGGAGACAGAGAGCTCTTTTCAGACCAGAACACCGTCTCCTGTCCTTGATTCACAAAAACGACGTGTGTTGTTTATGATACACAGACATTGTCGCCTGTTTATGATACAAACAACAGTGTCTACTGTTTATACTCAAAACACTGCCTCATATTAATGATTGACCAGGGGGCTTCAAATAAAAACCTTAAATGAGTATATTCTGAAAAAGGAATGAACAAATCTATCAAATTTCGATGCAGTCATCACTGCGTTAAATGCAAGTCGCCCAGTGCAGATAAAGTGCTTGGATTCCTGTAGAAACATCGACTCGGAGGTAGGTCACTACTCGGTGTGCCTGATCCGGTCGTGAACAGGCTGTCACAGAAGTAACGCGGTTTTCCAACTTCGTACTCCACTCATACACTAGCTGGACTGACCTGAAGCATCGCCATACTGGACTTTCATTCGCCAGTGAATTTCTATAGGTTCCACCCCTTCACTGGTCGCAAAATGGATAACAGAACGCTGCTCCTCTTTGGTGCATGCCAAAAATGTGGCGGCCATCTTTAAACTGTCCGTATGACGTCACCGCGTTCTTCTAATGTCAAGTGCTTAACACTCTTGGCATCCCTAACAACAATATTGACAGATTGTAAGACAATGGGGTGTTTAATGTATTGTCTGCCACACTTATAAAGTTTTCATGTAAAACCCAGTCGTACAAACACTGTTTCTAGTTCATGATGTGCCACACATTGTCTCCTGCTTACGATACACAAAAACCGTATCCTGTCTATGATAACAATATATGCCTTGTGATAAATAAACATTGTCTCTTGTACATGATACAAGGAGACTGTCTCATGCCCACAATATATTAACTGTCTCTTGTCCACAATACATAGACAGTGCCTCCTGTTCATGATACACAAAAGCACTGTCCGTAATACACGAAGATATAAGAGCGATTCCTGCCACTGTAGAGTACGTATTGTGTATCCGTGTACATATTGTGTACACCAATCAACCCATAACACCGAACTACTTTCCTGTGTCGTTTCTAACTCGAGCCTTCAACAGTTATACATTATACCAACTCTTGTCTTATTTACAACAATGTTTTCCCGTGGTGAATTGGAGTAATGATTGCTTAAACTATAAATTGCACTATTTATTTGCCTGGATTTTTTCGCTCTTTCTCGTCAGCGCATACTTCAGAACAAAGATGGTCATTTAATGAAGAAATCGCGTGAATCCTTTCAGCGGAAGCATGCAGATCAAATATGGTCATTTAATGAAGTAGTGCCGCGAATCCTTTCAGCGGACGTATACAGAACATAGATGGTCATTTAATGAGGTAGTGCCGTGAATTCTTTCAGGGGAAGTATACAGAACACAATTGGTCATTTAATTAAGCAGTGTCGTGAATCCTTTCAGCGGAAGTATATAGGAACATAGTTGGTTATTTAATTAAGTAGTGTCGTGAATCCGTTCAACGGAAGTATATAGAACACACTTGGTCACTTAACGAATAAGTGTTGTGAATCCCTTCAGCGGAAGTATACAAAACACAGTTGGTGATTTAATGAAGTAGTGCCGTGAATCGTTTCAGCGGAAGTATAAATAACAAAGTTGGTCATTTAACGAAGTAGTGCCGTGAGTCCTTTCAGCGGAAGTATACAGAACACAGTTGGTCATTTAATAAAGTAGTGCCGTGAATCCTTTCAGCCGAAAAGTGGCGATTTATAGAGGGTGGGGATTAATAGTTGTGTTGAATCATAGAGAGTGGTGAAATATAGAGAACGATGAATTATAGCAGGTGGTGAATTATAAAGAATGGTGAATTATAGAGAGTGTTGAATTATAGAGAACGGTGAATTATAGAGTGAGATAGATAGCTTACAGAGTGTGGTGAATTATAGAGTGTGGTGAATTATAGAATATATTACTTATAGAGTGTGGTGAATTATATATTACGGTGACGTATAGAGCATAGTAAATTATAGAGTGAGATTACTTATAGAATGTGGTGAAATACAGGGTGTTGTGAATTACAGACTGCCGTGAATCAGAAGAATGAAACACGAATGTTAACGCCACTGAAGGAAACTAGAAGACATGTTCACAAGAGGGACAACATCGATGTATTCACAATCAGTGCGCCACGTGAACCAACAACATTCAAAGACTGTTATTGCTGCGATAGACAGACATCCAAAAAGACTGTTTTGGCTGCGATAGACAGACATCCAAAAAGCGTGTCCTGTGTGCTTTCTCGTCCATTCTAATTAGTTAATAAACTAGCCAGTTTACGGGCTAATTTACCCAGCCAAGCGCTTGTCCCGTGTAATAATGTGTTTGCTAATGTTGCTAACATTTCCCTACGATAACTAAAGCCTAGGTGATCGTTAGGTTTCATGAGAAGAATCTATAGATCAATTGGCCAGCCAGAGAGCCAAATCACTTCTCGTTCGCCGTGTCAATTTATCTTCATTAGGCCTACTTCTAAAACACATTACAGGGCGTTTATTGGCCACGCAAAGTAGAATGTGACAACAAAATACATCACACAAGTTAATACAAGCCGTAACTCGATCATTCATCACATCGATTGAGTGACGACAGAAAACGAGCATAGATCAAATACACTGACAGATAGTGTAATTATTATCTCCGGGGCTGTTATGGGTTGAGGGTCAAGTGTCTAATGTCAATGATTGTTTTGGATTGAGAAAATATCATCGGATGTCCGTGATTGTGTTGGATTGTGGGTCTATTATCTTATGGATTGAAAGTCTATTATCTGATCTCCGTTATTGTGTCGGATTGAGAATCTATTATCTGATCTCCGATATTGTGTCGGATTGAGAATCTATTATCTGATCTCCGATATTGTGTCGGATTGAGAATCTATTATCTGATCTCATTGATTGTGTTGGATTGAAAGTCTATTATCTGATCTCCGTTATTGTGTTGGATTGAAGGTCTGTTATCTGATCTCCGGGATTGTGTTGGATTGAGTGCCCTTTATCTGATTATGTGGTTGTGTTGTATTGATAATCTGTTATGTGATATCAACGATTGTGTTGGATTGAGGGCCTTTTGTCTGATGTCACTGATTGTGTTGGATTGAGGGTCTGTTATTTTATAGTGTTCTCTTACAATGGAACTGATTCAGGATGGCAAAGGAAATGTTGCAGCAGAGAAACAGACAAATGATCGTATAAAGAGAAAATGTTGGATTAGTAATGTCGTGAGTGATGCCTCTTTGGGGATGTGGTGTGTCAGGATAAGATCTATATTATGACATGACACTATGGCTTCAGAGCGAATCTCCGTGGAGAGGTGTTTATGCGCTCCGAAGATCTTGAATTTGATTCTAGGCTGCGTCTTTCGGTTCACAAGTGAAAATTTCTCGAAAATTCCTGGGGGTCGTCGCTGGAGCTACAGAGCTACAGAATTTTCCTGCGGAAAGAGTCCGAGCTATATGGGATGAAACCCGATTCAATGAAGTGGATCCGCTTGCCTCGCTAACCACTTGTATGACATCTGATTATTTCGTGGACATTTATGGGCTGTCTGTTGTTGTCATGAGATGACCGATGTTGCACTAGGGAAGTGTAACATGGGCGTATTGCTGATGTTGCTATTGGTGCAGGACCTAGTCGATTCTAGTTGTCCAATCTTGTATGACTTGTAGAACTGAGTGATGGTTATTAGTTCACTTGCATCCAGGAAGGCTTGGGGTGCACTAGTTCTGGGCATGTTTGCTTGCACTGCAGACGGTAAGTGCAAGACGCGGGTGCTGTATATATTCCATCAACCCACGGAATTGTGATACTCTTGCTGTCTCAGCCTGCTGCATCGTAGTGGGCATCGTGGTTGTGATCAGAACATGTTCCTGCCTGGTTCAAGGAGATTGTGTTGTGGTCATGGTGTGCACTAATCCAGGTTCATGTATATTGTGTTGTGGTCATGATGTGCACTAATCAATGTTAATATAGATTGTGTTGTTGTCATTGTGTCCACTAATCAAGGTTAATATAGATTGTGTTGTTGTCATTGTGTACAATAATCCAGGTTCACGTAAATTGTGTTCTGGTCGTGGTGTGCCCTAATCCAGGTTAACGTAGCTTGTATTCTGGTCAGTATGTTCCCGAATCTACGATTCCCTAGAATATATAGAATACTAGCTGACCCGGCCCGGCTTCGCCCAGACTCTGGTGGGGAGCATTTTATTTAATTCATATAAGTAGTCATATAAGCTCCCGTTCCCGTTCCCGACTATTTATCTGTCTGTCTGTATGTCTATCTGTCTGTCTGTCTGTCTGACCCGGCCCGGCTTCGCCCAGACCCTGATGGGGAGCATCTCATTTAATTCATATAAGTAGTCATATAAGTTCCCGTTCCCGACTGTCTGTCTGTCTGTCTTTCTGTATGTCTGACCGGGCCCGGCTTCACCCAACCCCTGGTGGGGAGCATTTCATTTAATTCATATAAGTAGTCATATAAGCTCCCGTTCCCGACTATCTACTGTCTGTCTGTCTGTCTGTCTCTCTGTCTATTATTAGAAAGAGCACTTGAAAGATCTTTACATCTACCCCCAACAATTAACTTGGGTAAATGGAGCGTCTTATTTAATTCATATTCGGCCCCTGCTCCCCTTCCCGTTCCCAAAAAAGACGACCCGGCCCGGCTTCGCCCAGTCCCTGGTGGGGAGCATATCATTTAATTCATATTCGGCAGAGGGAGAAGGAGACAGGAGGAGGAGGGAGGAGGAGGGATTAGGAGGAGGGAGGAATGAGGGGAGAGGGAGGAGGAGGAGGTAGGAGGAGGGAGGAGGAGGAAGAGGGAGGAGGAAGAAGTAGGAGGAGGGAGGAGGAGAGAGGAGGAGGGAGGAGGAGGAAGAAGGAGGAAGAGGAAGAAAGAGGAGGAGAGAGGAGGTAGGAGGAGGGAGGAGGAGGGGAGAGGAGAAGGAAGAGGGAGGAAGAGGGAGGAGGGAGAAGGAGGGAGGAGGAGGAGGGAGGAGGAGGAAGGAGGAGGGGGAGGATGAGGAGGAGGGAGGAGGAGGAGGGAGGAGGCGGAGGGAGAAGGAGGGAGGAGGAGGAGGGAGGAGGCGGAGGGAGAAGGAGGAGGAGGAAGAGTGAGGAGGAGGAGGGTGAATCAGGAGGGGGAGGAGGGAAAGGGAGGAGGAAGAGGAGGAGGAGGAGGGAGGAGGGAGGAGGTGGAGAGAGGAGGATGGAGGAAGAGGGAGAAGGAGGAGGAGGAAGAGGGAGGAGAAGGAGGGAGGAGGAGGGAGGAGGAGGGAGGGGGAGAGGGAGGAAGAGGAGGGAGGAGGAGGAGAGAGGAGGAAGGATGCGGAGGAAGGTGGAGGAGGGAGGAGGAGGGAAGAGGGAGAAGGAGGAGGGAGAGGGAGGAGGAGGAGGAGGGAGGACGAGAAGGGGGAGAAGGGAGAGGGAGGAGGAAGAGGAGGAGGAGGGAGGAGGAGGGAGGAGGAGGAGAGAGGAGGAGGAGGGTGGAGGGAGGAGGTAGAGGGAGGAGGAGGAGGAGAAGGAGGAGGAGAAGGGAGGAGGAGGGAGTTCGCCATTCCGAATTCATACTCGTCTAGGTTCTGTGATTTCGGTCCTTACATTGATTGTTCTTCCCTTCTACATGACTGTGGATAACTTCTTTACACATAAAAAGATGAATTGTTATTGACATTGCCGTGTGACGATTCTGTGTAGTCACGTCATTTTCTTCGCTTTTCCTAGCGTTGTGGTTCAGGGATTCTTTGATCTCTTCTATTTACGTATTTAGGGAGGTGGAGGAGGGAGGAGGAGGAAGAAGAAAAAAAAAACTATGACAGTTGGCAGCGCGGGAATGAGAGGAAGACGTGTAGAAAATTTCATCTCAATCGGATGGACCGTTCGCGAACGCATAAAGGACAGACATACAGACATACAGACATACAGACGGAGATTGCCTTTTATATATATATAGATATAGAAAATTCTCTAAAACAAATCATAAACAGCCGCTAAATAACTGGGGTTGAGTGCGGAATCCTGCTTTGGATATGCATTTAATTTTTCTGCAATAAAAATATAAGATGTTCTTTTTTCGGCAACCTTTATTTATTTATTTTTGAAAGGCTGTAAATGTTGATACGTGGTTAAACGCTGTAAATATTGTCACGTTTTGATATGCTGTAAATATTGTTATATTTTTTGTACTGCTGCAAATATTGTCAAATGTTGAATTGCTGTAAATATGTCACGTTTTGACACGCTGTAAATATTGTCATATTTTGTAAAAGAGGTAAATATTGTCACATTCTGAATTGCTGTAAATATTGTCAAGTGTTATAACGGTGAACATATTGTTGTGCAATGAAACGGTGAATACTATAGATAGACACACAGGGTTATATAATTTACGCCAAAGGAAATGATTCAATTATCACACAAACACATCTCTATAACTTGATTTGTTTAGCGTCAAGAACCGTGATCACATCAATCAGTACATTTCCACACGCACTCAGTGCTTATCTTCAACAGCCAGCGAAATGTCCCCATTGTTGATGACAGCCGTACCAGCAGTTTGATTATGTGTCCGTCAGGAATTTCCTCGGCGTTTTGAATGTCCATCAAATCCTCTGTCCACTACCCGCAGCACCATGCTCTCCAGGCTATACTGTTGTACTATTTCTTCCACACTGTACGTATGATCCTTAATGGTTTTAACCACTTCTGTTTTATCATGCTCCATCGGCCCACCTAGCCAATATGTACGTCTGCTGGTTTCCAACGAACCAACATGTTCTTGGGAAATGATCCAGCAGGAGCTCCCTATCTTTGATGTTTGAGCTGAAGGACTCACTGCTCGAAGCCTGACTGTTTTAACCCTTCTAAGCATGGCCCTTGAGTCCGTTACAATCACGACACATGTGTGCTGTTTGTCCTCCATCCAGCGGAAGGGCCGCAGAGGCCGCCTCCATCTCCATTCCCAAATTAGATCCATCTCTACGAAGAAGGTGCAGGAGTTAAACATGCACATTATTGTGTAAAAATACAATAAACACATAAACAAATGCACTATCTGAAATAACAAGTCACTCATCATCATTATGTGCCATGCCGACAAGCATTGTTTGCTGTCATACCAAAGTCTTGAACCAAGCGTATGTTTTTCTCACGATTATACCAATTGGCAAGCCTTTAAAGGAATTTATCTGCTTGTCTTCACTTTGCTCTTTCTCTGCAAGCAGTAGACGCAGTACCTCCCATTTAAAGCCCAGAGCAAGGAAATGGATCATCCTCAAAAAGTGCTTATCCGACTGGCTAGGGCGACCATGACTATGTACATCGTGCAATCTCCAAGAGAATGTCTCATTTACTCTGATGCCTCTTTCCGCGAGCGACAAAAGCACCGGCTTGTGATAACCCAGGACCAGTGTGTGTTGTATGATCTTTGCCAGCTTGTCTGTTGTCTGCCCAATGTATCATCATATGTTGCCTACACTGGACTATACAATGTGTTGCCTACACTGAACCCATCGTATGTTACCTACCCTGTATAAACGTGTGTTCCCTACCTTGTACCTCATCGTCTGTTGCTTACCCTGTACCACATAGTATGTTGCCTACACTGTACCATCGTATGTTGCCTAACCTGTACCACATCGTATGCTGCCTACCTTTTACCAAATCGTCCGTTGCCTACACTGTACCATCGTCTGTTTCCTACCTGAACCATCGTCCGTTGCCTACACTGTACCATCGTCTGTTTCCTACCTGAACCATCGTCCGTTGCCTACACTTTACAACATTGTCTGCTGCCTACACTGTACCACATCGTGTGCTGTCTAACCTGTACCACATCGTGTGTTATCTACCCTGTACCACATCGTGTGTTGTCTACCCTTTACCACATTATGTGTTGTCTACCCCTTATCACATCGTGTGTTGCCTACACTCTATGACCTCCTGTGATTATTGCCCTTTACCACCAAACATTGCAACTGAGTCTTCTGTCACCGAGCTAAGTCTTCTGTCACCGAACTGAGTCTTCTGTCACTGAGCTGAGCCTTCTGTCACCGAGTTGAGTTTTCTGTCATCCAGCTGAGACCATGAACACACACAACCGTCAAAATGTCTATGAATATCGCAGATTCACAAGCACTCACTCACAAACATACGCATGTTATCACCAAATATTCACAAATATCTCATACCTTAATTAATTACAAATCTAAGCTAACGTAAATGACATTACAAAATGAATTGTTTTCATATTTATAGTTGAGAGGATAACATTTTGTGTAAATATATGTCATGACAATTTAAACCTTTTCCCAGATTAACTTTTATTATGTTGACAAGATTAACAATGAGATCCGGTCTGATTATTTATCTTAGATACAACACAATACCCTATCAGAACAGTATATTTACAAAAAAATTCTATAAACAAATTAAAAAACAATAAAAAGTCCCACGTTAGGATCATCACATCTGTATTCCCTAGTGCACGGGTGATGAGTCCTTCCCTCCCGTAGCAAGCAGCGAGACCCTGTATTGAACACTCGTGCGACCGAGGTCGTGTCATGGTCACGCCGACCTATATTTTTCTATAACAAAGTGTGTTGATATCTACTTAACAAATGCATGTCAACATATTGTGTTTCGTATCTTTCCTCTGTGATATGTGTAATTAACGTTTTTAATCATGGTTGTATTTTAAGTGTGTTTATTTGTTTATCTGTTCATCTTGTTCCGTTTGCTCAGTAATACAATATTGCTCGCTGTTTTGTTACATCTATTTGTTGTTAATTTATTAACTGGTGTAAGGAGCGACTGGCCAAGTGACTAAACCGCAGCCATGCATTTGGGAGATACAGGTTTGAATCCTCGGTAAGGTGATATATATATATATATATATATATATATATATATATATATATATATATATATATATATATATATATATATATATATATATATATATTTCTGTCGGAGGGGAAAAAAAGAAAGCCCTAACCTGCATTGTTGGCGGCTTCTGCACTAGCCAGGCGGCCTTAATTCCTCAGGCTTAAGACCCCCATGTCCTACAATCCAAGGTATTATAGACAGCAACGACAATGACAGCTTTAGGACTCATTGTTACTTGAAAATGTGATGTGCGTCTGTGCAGCAGGATGAGATTAAGTCTCCGAATTCACTGTCGGTCGGCGTCTGTGGCTTGGGTGAAGTGAACGCACACCGGACGCCAAGTCAGCCACAATGGGTTTATGAGCAGAATGCTGTGCGTAGATTTTCATAATTGTATGAGCGGTTGTTGTTCAGAAAGCAGTGGCAAATTTCTGCCCCCTTTTCCCCAAGATAATTGCAAGAAACCACATTATGTTTTGGCTCTTTGTGATTTACTAGATAAATTTTACGTGAAGTAGTTTGCCATTGCTCGCTTAACGACCGACGCTTGTACTGTCGAAATCAACGCACGGCGGTCTGCGTTCGAATCGTCTGCGCTGATGTCTAGCCCGGGACTCCGTATGTCGGAGAACTAACTGTCAATCGCCCTTACTGACCCTAAGTCACATCTTTGACAATGGCAAACTACTGAGCGTAAACTGCCTTAATGGTCACAAACAGCTAAATATGCTGAGATAGATTGCGACGTCTTCTAACAATAAGGATATGCAGCTAACTGTTGAAATGCATTAATCGGCGGATACAGTCTTAGTAATACAGGGTGTTTGTAAAGTATCACTACATTTTGAATGAAAGAAAATAATTACATGACGTCATCAAAAGATGTGCTAAAATACTCATTACATTATTTACCATAGACACTGCTATGTTATAGCACTGTTTTGGGGAAGCTGAAAAGTTCCAATGAAGTATTCGTTATAACTTATTTAACAAATTTCTAACCGTAATGCGATGAGAAGGTTGTTTATAAGGAAATCTTGCTCTAAATCTTTGACAAATCATCTATGTGTATCGACCGCCAATTCGAAACACTTGTTTAACCCAAAAATGCATGTTTTCTTCCGTTGATAACACCATTCTGTTTGTTGCATATTGTTTCACGATGGACTGGAGCACATTTTTAATGACTGAATTCTTGTTGGATACATCTATTTGTTTGTTTGTGTGTTTCTTTGTTATCGCAGAAGCATCCTACGGTCTGTTTATTCATAAACAGATACATAAGATGTTGTGATTTGCTCAACAAGGGTCACAAACACGCCACACAAACACGCCACACAAACACGCCACACAAACACGCCACACAAACACGCCACACAAACACGCCACACAAACACGCCACACAAACACGCCACACAAACTACGCCACACAAACGCGCCACACAAACACGCCACACAAACACGCCACACAAACACGCCACACAAACACGCCACACAAACTGCGGCCCCCAAACCTCACGAGGCGACAGAACTACCAGTGACGTCTGCAAGCCAAGTACACAAATGATTGAGTTTCTACCTCAACTCTCTAAGACAGGAGACGACTAAACTACCAGTGATGTCTGCAAGCCAAGTACACAAATGATTGAGTTTCTACCTCAACTCTCTAAGACAGGAGACGACTAAACTACCAGTGACGTCTGCAAGCCAAGTACACAAATGATTGAGTTTCTACCTCAACTCTCTAAGACAGGAGACGACTAAACTACCAGTGACGTCTGCAAGCCAAGTACACAAATGATTGAGTTTCTACCTCAACTCTCTAAGACAGGAGACGACTAAACTACCAGTGACGTCTGCAAGCCAAGTACACAAATGATTGAGTTTCTACCTCAACTCTCTAAGACAGGAGACGACTAAACTACCAGTGACGTCTGCAAGCCAAGTACACAAATGATTGAGTTTCTACCTCAACTCTCTAAGACAGGAGACGACTAAACTACCAGTGACGTCTGCAAGCCAAGTACAAAAATAATTGAGTTTTCCCAAATTGCAGTCAACTTTCTGGTATACAGTCAGCTGACATATCTACCCAAGGGATGTAATCATTATCTCCACCAGTATTATTGAAAAATGGAATTTGTGAGTTATCTCCCACAACATGGTCCAAATAAAACTATCACCACTCCGTAGGAAATGTGCTTAGTAGCACGCCGGAAGCCTTTGCTTCCCAAGGTTTATCTTAATACTCGTCATAGGTTGCCTCGAGTGTGTTAACTCTGTGGCATAAAGGAAGGCCCGTATATATCTACAGCAATATCAAACATCATTATAATCACCATCATCTTGTGCCCTGCCAGCTAGCGTAAGCGTTCATGCCTCTTCACAGATCTCGGTCTTTGGTGTTCTGGATCAACTCTGCTGATGATATTCCTCCATGTCAGTGCCTCAGTCTGTCTAGCATAACTTCTCTTGGTCTGCCTCTGCCTCTCTTACCCTCGATCTTTCCAGTCGTCATGATGTTCTCCAATGCCTCTCTTCTCATCACATGACCGGAGAAAGCTGTTTGTCTCTTGCTTATTATTGTATTTAATGGTATAGCTTCATTACCATCTTTCAAGTAGTCGTTAATTATTCTGACACTCCAAGAAATTCGTAACATTCGTATTAGGAACCACATAACTGTTAATTCCACGTTCTTCCTAATGTATTCATGTACATTCCAAGATGCATTGCCATCCAACAAAACAGGTTCTATATAGTATTTCAGCACACGCCTTCTCACATTCAATGATAGTGACTTACTGCATAGGATACTTTTCATTTTCATAAGAAGACGTGCTTTACATATTCCTTGTGGCATAATGTTTACAATATTTTGGTCACGTTATAAGAAGAAATAAATTGGAGAACTTGGTGACAACTGGCAAGATCGAAGGGAAGAACATAAGGAGAAGGCAGAGAAGTAAATACCTGGAGGCCTGGTCGCGTAGTTAGGTCGAAACAAGAACACGGAGCTGATCCACGACTCTGGTGATCGAGTGAGATGGGAGCTATGACCGCTTATTGGCATGGCACATGATGATGATGAATGACTTTTCAGATGTTACATGGACAGCGTCCGTTTGGCCTACCCTGTTCTAGTCTGACTTGCCGAAAAATTGTCATCGTGCGCAATATACATCAAGTTTTCGCCGTTATCCGAAGAGATTAGACGCCTGATACCCTACGCCAGAATGGAGTAGTGGTGGGGTAAACCACACTTTTCTGGTTTTGAAAATGTACCCACACAGTCCCGACTGTGAAATGAACGAGCCATGGTGGACCACAGGATCCCATAGCCGCTTGGCCAGTGAGTTACCCGTGTGTCCATGACACCCAGCCCGTGACACCCAACCCATGACATCCAGCCCATAACATCCGGCCCCTGACACCCAACCCGTGACACCAGCCCATGACAGACACCTAGCTAGTTACTTCCAGCCCCTGACACCCAACCCGTGACACCAGCCCATGACAGACACCTAGCTAGTTACATCCAGCCCCTGACACCCAACCCGTGACACCAGCCCATGACAGACACCCAGCTAGTTACATCCAGCCCCTGACACCCAACCCGTGACACCAGCCCATGACAGACACCCAGCTAGTTACATCCAGCCCGTGACACCCAACCCGTGACACCAGCCCATGACAGACACCCAGCTAGTTACATCCAGCCCGTGACACCCAACCCGTGACACCAGCCCATGACAGACACCCAGCTAGTTACATCCAGCCCGTGACACCCAACCCGTGACACCAGCCCATGACAGACACCCAGCTAGTTACATCCAGCCCGTGACACCCAACCCGTGACACTTAGTCCATGACAGACACCCAGCTAGTTACATCCAGCCCCTGACACCCAACCCGTGACACCAGCCCATGACAGACACCCAGCTAGTTACATCCAGCCCCTGACACCCAACCCGTGACACCAGCCCATGACAGACACCCAGCTAGTTACATCCAGCCCGTGACACCCAACCCGTGACACCAGCCCATGACAGACACCCAGCTAGTTACATCCAGCCCGTGACACCCAACCCGTGACACCAGCCCATGACAGACACCCAGCTAGTTACATCCAGCCCGTGACACCCAACCCGTGACACCAGCCCATGACAGACACCCAGCTAGTTACATCCAGCCCGTGACACCCAACCCGTGACACCAGCCCATGACAGACACCCAGCTAGTTACATCCAGCCCCTGACACCCAACCCGTGACACTTAGTCCATGACACGGAGCCCATGACCTCCAGTCAATGACCTCCAGCCCATGCCACCCGGCCCATGAACGCAGCCCATGACACCCAGCCCATGACACCCGGCCCATGAACGCAGCCCATGACACCCAACCCATGACACCCAGTTACGTTCAATCTTTTGCATAACAGTTATAGACAGGACGTCGCAACCAACCCCAGAAGTTTATGCCTGTTTTATTTGTGTCTTGGCAATGTAATGGTCAGTATTTTGCCATTCCTTTCTGAAAGATCGATGTTTCTACGATTGTTAGAATGATCGCAAAACGATCTGTACACAAATCGCACGTTGGTGCCTTCAAAACCCAACTGCGTTCACTACCCCAAGCCGGATATTTTCTCAGCATTTCACATGACAACAATATTCACATAGCACAAAATATTCACATCACACAAAATATTCACATGATAGCAATGTTGTTGTTTATCCATCAAGAATGATGATGACCATTCATTTAATCCAGCGTGGTTGAAATTATGGAGCCTTGAGTTCTAAGATGGCTGATAAGGCCTATTTTGGCTCGAAATATTCTTTGACAATGCTTGACGTTCCAGGGGAAGGATCTCCTGAGGTGGTGTTTCTGTCCAGCCTTTTCTTCACAACTCTTGCAGCCCTGGTTGCTTCACAAGTGACTGCACCCTTGCGTAATGATGCACGCCATGAATTTCGATCTTTGGCAGCAGTCTCCAAAGTGTCAAGATAAATTCCAAAATCTTTTAGTTAGATCTTCAGAGTGTCTTTAACGCGTGTCCTCTGGTCGCCTTGGCCGCAGCTCGCCGTAAAAAAAAATATGAACAAGCCAGGGTGATGGAAATACAAGAACACTGAAAACATCGAGTAAGATACAACTTTTCACGTGACAACAATACAAGAACTCGGAAAACACCGAATGAGATACAACGTTTCACATGACGGCAATATACGAAAACTGGAAACACTGTATGAGACACAACATTTCACATGATGGCAATATACGAACACTGGAAACACCGAGTTTCACATGATGGCAATATACGAACACTGGAAACACCGAATGAGATACAACGTTTCACATGATGGCAATATACCAAAACTGGAAACACCGGATGAGATACAACTTTTCACATGATGGAAATATACGGACACTGGAAACACTGAATGAGATACAACTTTTCACATGATGGTAATATACGAACACTGGAAACACCGAATGAGATACAACGTTTCACATGACGGCAATATACGAACACTGGAAACACCGATGTTTCACTGGAAACAAGTATTGTATTTATAGAACAATGACATGAATCAGTCCCATTATAACAGTCAATCCCTAGAACTGGACACGCCGTGTTGTAAGGTGGTCGGTCAAACCCAGGGGAATGTAGGAAGCCGGACATCAACAGTTTCAGAAACTTCTAAAAGGATATCAGTTCAAGGATCTCATCTCACAAGGTGAAACGGAATTTGATCGCAGGGGCAGATCGTCAGGAGTAATGATACAGATGTGGGTGTTATTAGAATACACAAGATGGGATTAGATTGACAGCTTGGTCAGAACATCCAGACAATATTTTTTATGTTGTATATCCCTTACAGGACGTTGCAGTCAACACCAGCATTTTTCAGCTGCTGTTGATATACTAGGCAAGATTACTCTCAGTAGTTTGCCATTACTTTCTGAGCGACCGGCTCACATACCCCTGTAAGTTACCAGCGCGGCCCGAACCGCTGCCGATTCTCGCACAGCTGCATTACTCACGAGCATATACGGGATTACGGAGAAACTTAAACCCTACGCCAGGGAGACTGAACATTAAATAGTATGTGCTCCGGATGTGATCCATGCACCATCACTAGAATGTTAAGACAAGTACCCCAGACGAGATCCAGTACCCACTACCAGAATGTTAAAGACAAGTACCCCAGACGAGATCCAGTACTCACTACCAGAATGTTAAGACAAGTACCCCAGACGAGATCCAGTACCCACTACCAGAATGTTAAGACAAGTACCCCAGACGAGATCCAGTACCCACTACCAGAATGTTAAGACAAGTACCCCAGACGAGATCCAGTACCCACTACCAGAATGTTAAGACAAGTACCCCAGACGAGATCCAGTACCCACTACCAGAATGTTAAGACAAGTACCCCAGACGAGATCCAGTACCCACTACCAGAATGTTAAGGCAAGTACCCCAGACGAGATCCAGTACCCACCACCAGAATTTTGGGACATGTAACCCATATGAGATCCAGGCCCCTACGCGAGAACTGTGACATGAACCCCAGACTAGATTCAGGGTCCATCTCCAGAATGTTAAAACAAGTACCTCAGTCGAGAATCAGACAACCCTTACCAGAACTGTTACATGAACCCCAGAGGTGATCCAGGGTCCGTTGTCAGAACTAGAATAGAATCTAGGGTCCATTATCAGAACTTGTAGTAAACGCTCGCAAGCGGCCAGAGGAAACGCTTGAAAGACACTCTGAAGATTTCACTAAAAGCTTTTGGAATTCATCATGACACTTGGAAGACTGGTGTCAAAGACCGAAATTCGTGGCGTACATCATTACACAGATGTGCTATTACTTGTGAAGCAACCAGGACTAAAAGAGCTGTGAAGCTAGACAGAAAAACCACTGCAGGAGATCCTCCTCCTGAAACGTCAAGCATTCTTTGTCCACATTGTCAAATAACATTTCGAGCCAAAATAGGCCTTATCAGCCATCTTAGAACTCACATCTAGATAAAAAAACAGAGAGAATAATTCAGATCTAGACAGAAATACAGAGAGAATAATTCATATCTAGATAGAAAGACAGAGAGCTGTAGTAGACCTGGGTAAGGACACATCACTTTCTACGAAGAGAATAATTTGCGTTGGCCCAGGCCTGACAACGCTGGTCAGTATTTGAACTGATCACTTCTAGATGTCCATCTTTCGCAAACAGCAGCTCTGTAACAGCATCTGCTTGGCTTCCCTTGGCCGCTGGCCAGTATATTTTCGACGCTTCTGATAAACTGTCTGCAACATGCATTGGGTTGGTGTTGTTACGGTCTTCAGAATTCTCACCGTTAGGGTCTCCAAATATGATGAAATTGCTGTAAAAGTCAATTATAGTGTTACTGGTCCGTATGTCTTTTGGAAAGGATTTTCCAAAGACTCTAACAAAACTTTGGAAGACAAACGGAATTGTAGTCCCGTGGCATGGTCTCCCTGTGCATAATCCAAACTCCTGTGGCAACTGATTTTCGATTGGCTGGTCAAATCTGTACTCCCATACATTGTTGTTTTGTGTTGCTAGCAACTGAACAACCTGTCGAATCGGACATCTGAAAATGGCGTCTGTAAACAGAACCGACAAATCGTCGCGAGTGTCGTTAGAGTTGGTGACAGGATACAGTTTCGTAACTGCCTCGGGAGTTGCGGTCAGTACAGTGCCCAGTATCAATCCATACATGAGTTCAGGAATAGGGCTGGTCAGAATGGATGCAACATATAATAAGGCCTCTTCTCCTGTAGAGCCCCAAATGATTGGCTTAATTCCCCGGCTGCTGTTGGTGCATGCTCTCAGAGCAGCCAAGGCATTCCCAGTAACCATCTCCCCGTCTACAACAGGACCCCATGGTTCCAGTTTCTCAAAGAAGCTGAAATCTTCGTCTTCAGCCTGTTTTTGTGCCCGCAAGATTTCTGCTGGGGTTTTCTTGAGCAGGCAAGACACACTCACCATGGATGAGTTGTTCAGACATCCCAGGATCCCCGCCAAAGTCTTGCCATGTTTGGTGGCCACGTCGAGGGTTTGGTATGGCAATGATAATGGCGGACTCTCCACAATGGCCGAGCGGAAGTAGGGCGATGTCTTCTCTGACACATAGTGTATCATAGTTGATTGTGCTCCAGCGCTTTGTCCATTCAGTGTGACCTAGACAGAGATCAGAAGGAAGTATTTGACAAAGACAACCTCACAGGCTATGTCTGTGTACCCTAGAGTGGTCTGGGATACCTTGGTGTGCCCTGACCTTGCTTCGTGTACTACAATGTACCCTGGTGTACCCTGATCTTGTCTGGTGTACCACAATGTACCCTGGTGTACCCTGATCATGTCTGTTGTGACATGATGTACTCTGATGTACCCTAAAGTAGTCTAGTGTCCACTTGTGTGGGCTAGTGTACCCTGGTGTGGGCTGGTGTACCCTGGTCTGGGCTGGGGTACCCAGGTGTGAGCTGGTGTACCCTGATGTAGGCTTGTGTACCCTGGTGTGGGCTGGTGTATCCTGGTGTGGGCTGGTGTACCCTGGTTAGGCTTGTGTACCCTGGTGTGGGCTGGTGTACCCTGATGTGGGCTTGTGTACCCTGGTTAGGCTTGTGTACCCTGGTGTAGGCTGGTGTACCCTGATGTGGGCTTGTGTACCCTGGTGTGGGCTGGTGTACCCTGGTGTGGGCTGGTGTATCCTGGTGTGGGCTGGTGTACCCTGGTTAGGCTTGTGTACCCTGGTGTGGGCTGGTGTACCCTGGTTAGGCTTGTGTACCCTGGTGTGGGCTGGTGTACCCTGATGTGGGCTTGTGTACCCTGGTGTGGGCTGGTGTACCCTGGTGTGGGCTGGTGTATCCTGGTGTGGGCTGGTGTACCCTGGTTAGGCTTGTGTACCCTGGTGTGGGCTGGTGTACCCTGGTTAGGCTTGTGTACCCTGGTGTGGGCTGGTGTACCCTGATGTGGGCTTGTGTACCCTGGTTAGGCTTGTGTACCCTGGTGTGGGCTGGTGTACCCTGGTTAGGCTTGTGTACCCTGGTGTGGGCTGGTGTACCCTGGTTAGGCTTGTGTACCCTGGTGTGGGCTGGTGTACCCTGATGTGGGCTTGTGTACCCTGGTTAGGCTTGTGTACCCTGGTGTGGGCTGGTGTACCCTGGTGTAGGCTGGTGTACCCTGATGTAGGCTTGTGTACCCTGGTGTGGGCTGGTGTACCCTGGTTAGGCTTGTGTACCCTGGTGTGGGCTGGTGTACCCTGATGTGGGCTTGTGTACCCTGGTTAGGCTTGTGTACCCTGGTGTGGGCTGGTGTACCCTGGTGTGGGCTGGTGTACCCTGATGTAGGCTTGTGTACCCTGGTGTGGGCTGGTGTACCCTGGTGTAGGCTGGTGTACCCTGATGTAGGCTTGTGTACCCTGCTGTGGGCTGGTGTACCCTGCTGTGGGCTGGTGTACCCTGCTGTGGGCTGGTGTACCCTGCTGTGGGCTGGTGTACCCTGGTTAGGCTTGTGTACTCTGTTGTGGGCTGGTGTACCCTGCTGTAGGCTGGTGTACCCTGTTGTGGGTTGGTGTACCCTGGTGTAGGCTGGTGTACCCTGTTGTAGGCTGGTGTACCCTGTTGTAGGCTGGTGTACCCTGGTTAGGCTTGTGTACCCTGGTGTAGGCTGGTGTACCCTGTTGTGGGCTGGTGTACCCTGTTGTGGGCTGGTGTACCCTGTTGTGGGCTGGTGTACCCTGTTGTGGGCTGGTGTACCCTGGTGTAGGCTGGTGTACCCTGTTGTAGGTTGGTGTACCCTGGTGTAGGCTGGTGTACCCTGGTGTGGGCTGGTGTACCCTGTTGTGGGCTGGTGTACCCTGGTTAGGCTTGTGTACCCTGGTGTGGGCTGGTGTACCCTGGTTAGGCTTGTGTACCCTGGTGTGGGCTGGTGTACCCTGATGTGGGCTTGTGTACCCTGGTGTGGGCTGGTGTACCCTGGTTAGGCTTGTGTACCCTGGTGTAGGCTGGTGTACCCTGTTGTGGGCTGGTGTACCCTGTTGTGGGTTGGTGTACCCTGTTGTGGGTTGGTGTACCCTGTTGTGGGTTGGTGTACCCTGTTGTGGGTTGGTGTACCCTGTTGTGGGCTGGTGTACCCTGATGTGGGCTGGTGTACCGTGGTGTGGGCTGGTGTACCCTGGTGTAGGCTGGTGTACCCTGGTGTAGGCTGGTGTACCCTGTTGTGGGTTGGTGTACCCTGTTGTAGGTTGGTGTACCCTGGTGTGGGCTGGTGTACCCTGTTGTGGGCTGGTGTACCCTGGTGTAGGCTGGTGTACCCTGGTGTAGGCTGGTGTACCCTGGTGTGGGTTGGTGTACCCTGGTGTAGGCTGGTGTACCCTGTTGTGGGTTGGTGTACCCTGTTGTGGGTTGGTGTACCCTGTTGTGGGTTGGTGTACCCTGTTGTGGGTTGGTGTACCCTGGTGTGGGCTGGTGTACCCTGTTGTGGGTTGGTGTAGGCTGGTGTGGGTTGGTGTACCCTGTTGTGGGCTGGTGTACCCTGTTGTGGGTTGGTGTACCCTGTTGTGGGTTGGTGTACCCTGGTGTAGGCTGGTGTACCCTGTTGTGGGTTGGTGTAGGTTGGTGTACCCTGTTGTGGGTTGGTGTACCCTGGTGTGGGCTGGTGTACCCTGTTGTGGGTTGGTGTAGGCTGGTGTACCCTGTTGTGGGTTGGTGTAGGTTGGTGTACCCTGTTGTGGGTTGGTGTACCCTGGTGTGGGCTGGTGTACCCTGTTGTGGGTTGGTGTAGGTTGGTGTACCCTGTTGTGGGTTGGTGTACCCTGTTGTGGGTTGGTGTACCCTGGTGTAGGCTGGTGTATCCTGTTGTGGGTTGGTGTGGGCTGGTGTACCCTGGTGTAGGCTGGTGTACCCGTTTGTGGGTTGGTGTAGGTTGGTGTACCCTGTTGTGGGTTGGTGTACCCTGTTGTGGGTTGGTGTACCCTGGTGTAGGCTGGTGTACCCTGTTGTGGGTTGGTGTAGGCTGGTGTACCCTGGTGTGGGCTGGTGTACCCTGGTGTGGGCTGGTGTACCCTGTTGTGGGTTGGTGTACCCTGTTGTGGGTTGGTGTACCCTGGTGTAGGCTGGTGTACCCTGTTGTGGGTTGGTGTAGGCTGGTGTACCCTGGTGTGGGCTGGTGTACCCTGTTGTGGGTTGGTGTACCCTGTTGTGGGCTGGTGTAGGCTGGTGTACCCTGGTGTGGGCTGGTGTACCCTGTTGTTGGTTGGTGTACCCTGGTGTGGGCTGGTGTACCCTCTTGTGGGTTGGTGTACCCTGGTGTAGGCTGGTGTACCCTGTTGTGGGTTGGTGTACCCTTTTGTGGGCTGGTGTACCCTGGTGTGGGCTGGTGTACCCTGTTGTGGGTTGGTGTACCCTGGTGTAGGCTGGTGTACCCTGGTGTAGGCTGGTGTAGGCTGGTGTACCCTGTTGTGGGCTGGTGTACCCTGGTGTGGGCTGGTGTAGGCTGGTGTACCCTGTTGTGGGTTGGTGTAGGCTGGTGTACCCTGTTGTGGGTTGGTGTACCCTGGTGTAGGCTGGTGTACCCTGGTGTAGGCTGGTGTACCCTGTTGTGGGTTGGTGTACCCTGTTGTGAGTTGGTGTACCCTGTTGTGGGCTGGTGTAGGCTGGTGTACCCTGTTGTGGGTTGGTGTACCCTGCTGTGGGCTGGTGTACCCTGTTGTGGGTTGGTGTACCCTGGTGTGGGCTGGTGTACCCTATTGTGGGCTGGTGTACCCTGGTGTAGGCTGGTGTACCCTGGTGTAGGCTGGTGTACCCTGTTGTGGGCTGGTGTACCCTGGTGTAGGCTGGTGTACCCTGGTGTAGGCTGGTGTACCCTCTTGTGGGTTGGTGTACCCTGTTGTGGGTTGGTGTACCCTGGTGTGGGCTGGTGTACCCTGTTGTGGGTTGGTGTACCCTGTTGTGGGTTGGTGTACCCTGTTGTGGGTTGGTGTACCCTGTTGTGGGTTGGTGTACCCTGTTGTGGGCTAGTTACCCTGGTGTAGGCTGGTGTACCCTGGTGTGGGCTGGTGTACCCTGTTGTGGGCTGGTGTACCCTGGTGTAGGCTGGTGTACCCTGGTGTAGGCTGGTGTACCCTGTTGTGGGTTGGTGTACCCTGTTGTGGGTTGGTGTACCCTGGTGTAGGCTGGTGTACCCTAGTGTGGGCTGGTGTACCCTGGTGTGGGCTGGTGTACCCTGATGTAGGCTTGTGTACCCTGGTGTGGGCTGGTGTACCCTGGTTAGGCTTGTGTACCCTGGTGTGGGCTGGTGTACCCTGCTGTGGGCTGGTGTACCCTGCTGTGGGCTGGTGTACCCTGGTTAGGCTTGTGTACTCTGTTGTGGGTTGGTGTACCCTGGTGTAGGCTGGTGTACCCTGTTGTAGGCTGGTGTACCCTGTTGTGGGCTGGTGTACCCTGTTGTGGGCTGGTGTACCCTGATGTGGGCTGGTGTACCCTGGTGTAGGCTGGTGTACCCTGTTGTGGGTTGGTGTACCCTGTTGTGGGTTGGTGTACCCTGTTGTGGGTTGGTGTACCCTGGTGTAGGCTGGTGTACCCTGGTGTAGGCTGGTGTACCCTGTTGTGGGCTGGTGTACCCTGGTGTAGGCTGGTGTACCCTGTTGTGGGTTGGTGTACCCTGGTGTAGGCTGGTGTACCCTGTTGTGGGTTGGTGTACCCTGGTGTAGGCTGGTGTACCCTGTTGTGGGTTGGTGTACCCTGGTGTAGGCTGGTGTACCCTGGTGTAGGCTGGTGTACCCTGTTGTGGGTTGGTGTACCCTGGTGTAGGCTGGTGTACCCTGGTGTAGGCTGGTGTACCCTGGTGTAGGCTGGTGTACCCTGTTGTGGGTTGGTGTACCCTGGTGTAGGCTGGTGTACCCTGTTGTGGGTTGGTGTACCCTGGTGTGGGTTGGTGTACCCTGTTGTGGGCTGGTGTACCCTGTTGTGGGTTGGTGTACCCTGGTGTAGGCTGGTGTACCCTGGTGTAGGCTGGTGTACCCTGGTGTAGGCTGGTGTACCCTGTTGTGGGTTGGTTTACCCTGGTGTAGGCTGGTGTACCCTGTTGTGGGTTGGTGTACCCTGGTGTAGGCTGGTGTACCCTGGTGTAGGCTGGTGTACCCTGTTGTGGGTTGGTGTACCCTGGTGTAGGCTGGTGTACCCTGGTGTAGGCTGGTGTACCCTGTTGTGGGTTGGTGTACCCTGGTGTAGGCTGGTGTACCCTGTTGTGGGTTGGTGTACCCTGGTGTAGGCTGGTGTAGGCTGGTGTACCCTGGTGTAGGCTGGTGTACCCTGTTGTGGGTTGGTGTACCCTGGTGTAGGCTGGTGTACCCTGTTGTGGGTTGGTGTACCCTGGTGTGGGTTGGTGTACCCTGTTGTGGGCTGGTGTACCCTGTTGTGGGTTGGTGTACCCTGGTGTAGGCTGGTGTACCCTGTTGTGGGTTGGTGTACCCTGGTGTAGGCTGGTGTACCCTGTTGTGGGTTGGTGTACCCTGTTGTGGGTTGGTGTACCCTGTTGTGGGTTGGTGTACCCTGGTGTAGGCTGGTGTACCCTGTTGTGGGTTGGTGTACCCTGGTGTAGGCTGGTGTACCCTGTTGTGGGTTGGTGTACCCTGTTGTGGGTTGGTGTACCCTGTTGTGGGCTGGTGTACCCTGTTGTGGGTTGGTGTACCCTGGTGTAGGCTGGTGTACCCTGGTGTAGGCTGGTGTACCCTGTTGTGGGTTGGTGTACCCTGTTGTGGGCTGGTGTACCCTGGTGTAGGCTGGTGTACCCTGTTGTGGGTTGGTGTACCCTGTTGTGGGTTGGTGTACCCTGTTGTGGGTTGGTGTACCCTGGTGTGGGCTGGTGTACCCTGTTGTGGGCTGGTGTACCCTGTTGTGGGCTGGTGTACCCTGGTGTAGGCTGGTGTACCCTGGTGTAGGCTGGTGTACCCTGGTGTGGGCTGGTGTACCCTGTTGTGGGTTGGTGTACCCTTGTGTGGGCTGGTGTACCCTGTTGTGGGCTGGTGTACCCTGGTGTAGGCTGGTGTACCCTGGTGTAGGCTGGTGTACCCTGTTGTGGGCTGGTGTACCCTGTTGTGGGTTGGTGTACCCTGTTGTGGGTTGGTGTACCCTGTTGTGGGTTGGTGTACCGTGTTGTGGGCTGGTGTACCCTGTTGTGGGCTGGTGTACCCTGTTGTGGGCTGGTGTACCCTGGTGTAGGCTGGTGTACCCTGTTGTGGGTTGGTGTACCCTGTTGTGGGTTGGTGTACCCTGTTGTGGGCTGGTGTACCCTGTTGTGGGTTGGTGTACCGTGTTGTGGGCTGGTGTACCCTGTTGTGGGCTGGTGTACCCTGTTGTGGGCTGGTGTACCCTGTTGTGGGTTGGTGTACCCTGTTGTGGGTTGGTGTACCCTGTTGTGGGCTGGTGTACCCTGTTGTGGGCTGGTGTACCCTGTTGTGGGCTGGTGTACCCTGGTGTAGGCTGGTGTACCCTGGTGTAGGCTGGTGTACCCTGGTGTAGGCTGGTGTACCCTGTTGTTGGCTGGTGTACCCTGTTGTGGGTTGGTGTACCCTGTTGTGGGTTGGTGTACCCTGTTGTGGGTTGGTGTACCCTGTTGTGGGTTGGTGTACCCTGTTGTGGGTTGGTGTACCCTGTTGTGGGTTGGTGTACCCTGTTGTGGGTTGGTGTACCCTGTTGTGGGCTGGTGTACCCTGTTGTGGGCTGGTGTACCCTGTTGTGGGCTGGTGTACCCTGGTGTAGGCTGGTGTACCCTGGTGTAGGCTGGTGTACCCTGGTGTAGGCTGGTGTACCCTGTTGTGGGCTGGTGTACCCTGTTGTGGGTTGGTGTACCCTGTTGTGGGTTGGTGTACCCTGATGTGGGCTGGTGTACCCTGTTGTGGGTTGGTGTACCCTGTTGTAGGTTGGTGTACCCTGGTGTGGGCTGGTGTACCCTGATGTGGGCTGGTGTACCCTGTTGTGGGTTGGTGTACCCTGGTGTGGGCTGGTGTACCCTGATGTGGGTTGGTGTACCCTGTTGTGGGCTGGTGTACCCTGTTGTGGGTTGGTGTACCCTTTTGTGGGTTGGTGAACTCTGATGTACCCTGCTGTGGTATGGACAACGTCCCTTTTTTCGGCTCTTTAAGTTTTCTGAGTCAGATATATATTCATTACTAGCTGAGACAGAATGAGTTGATAAGTGTGGGAATAGGGTGTCGGTTGCGGCAATTTGAAATATTTTCAAACTCACAACTCATTACTATTATTATAGTCATAGAAAATATCCCAGCTATTATATACTACTAGCACCAGACCTTATTGACAGGCGATAGTTTGTTACATTCGAAAAGGGTGTAATAACTACAACCCATGTGGGAGGACCATGGATGGAGTTATACTTCGCCATAGCACAAAGCCAGAGCTGAATTATAGAGACCAGGTGTTGCACATGCATCATTCTCTCTCTCTGTCTCTCTGTCTCTCCGTGTCTCTCACTCTCTCTCTCTCTCTCTCTCTCTCTCTCTCTCTCTCTCTCTCTCTCACACTCACTCTGTCTCTGTCTCTCTCCCCCTCCCTTCCTCTCTCAACTCGCCTAGTATACTCTAGAGAAAAGGTAATACCATTACATCGGAAAGAAAACAATCGGCCGAAACAGCAAAGCAATGAAGCAATGGTCTGACTGCACAAAAGACGGAGTTTCTATCCTAGACAGATGAGAAAATACACAAGAGGAAATACACAAGGGGAAATACACAAGAGAAATTATACGTTTGACAATGATGCCACACAAAAATTTCAGTTTTGTGAGTGGAATATTTGGGGGAAGCACATATTGGCCCCAGGAGGGCAACCATGTGAGGGAATAGGCAATGGAGATGCCACAGGGAGACTGTCCGTCGAACTAGACGCCCACAGTTAAAGGCCTGCTGCCTCAAGAGGCACCCATTCCGCATGGGGCGTGGGATCACCTCGAACTTGGGATCGTGTGACCCATGGATGGGAGTGGGCTCTTTGATCCAGGTGCGTTCCCCGAGGAGGTCTCAATAGGTGAACTAGTAATCCAGGTGCGCTCCCCGAGAAGGTCTCAATAAGTGAATTAGTAATCCAGGTGCGCTCCCCGAGAAGGTCTCAATAAGTGAACTAGTAATCCAGGTGCGCTCACTGAGAAAGTCTCAATAAGTGAATTAGTCATCCAGGTGCGCTCGCCGAGGTCTCAATAAGTGAATTAGTAATCCAGGTGCGCTTACTGAGAAAGTCTCAATAAGTGAATTAGTCATCCAGGTGCGCTTGCCGAGAAGGTCTCAATAAGTGATCTAGTAATTCAGGTGCGCTCCCCGAGAAGGTCTCATTAAGTGAACTAGTAAATATCCCGTATAAGGAGGTCGGCATGGCCGAATGGATATGAGCAGGTGGTCTTAAACTTCCGGTGTGCTGAAGCTGAGGTAGCTGGTTCAACCCCAAAACCGATCAGTTGGATTAAAATGTTGACTTCTCGTCCTTGACTTGGGGACGTAGATTACAAGTACCCTAGAAATCGGTGTGAGCTCCCAGAAGGCAAGGGACATTGGTAATATGGATAGCTAATGTATACCCAAAAATCAGTCCAGTGAACCAGAAATAGTAGCACGTGTGTGGACTACGTTAGAGTTCAAAGAGGGCTTACGTACAAATAAAACGCACCTTAAGGGAACTGGGTATATGGTGCAAGCCTCATATTTGTATAGACCAGACAGCACTGGGTGGGTATTGTGGTCAGTTTCACACCGGACGCCTTTGCTTCCTCAGGTATTTCCTGGAGTCCATTTTAAGCTTCATCGATTTGTGTCGATCTGTACCAAAATAGGTACAGATGAGGTAGAAGGGGCCGATTTCATTACTCCGGGTTTTCTTCCATCTAGTTCGGCTTGGGGGTACAGAAGGGCAAGTCGCTGGCCCAGAGCATCGCACAGAGCAAGAACTCTGTAGATCTAGCGATGACGTCACACACAGCACGAATTCCGATGTTCGAGCGATGATGTCACACAAAGTACGAACTCTGTAATTCCAGCCATGCCGTGTAACAAAGCATGAACTCTGTTATTCAAGCCATGCCGTGTAACAAAGCATGAACTCTGTAATTCTAGCCATGCCGTGTAACAAAGCATGAACTCTGTTATTCCAGCCATGCCGTGTAACAAAGCACGAACTCTGTTATTCCAGCCATGCCGTGTAACAAAGCACGAACTCTGTTATTCCAGCCATGGCGTCTAACAAAACACGAACTCCGCATTTCCAACAATGACGTCACTTAAAGCACGAACTCCGATGCTCCAGCGGTGACCTCTCAAGGTCTCCAGGATAAAACCAAATGTACTCGCGGTCTAAAGCAAGCAGTCTGAAAACGAACCCCCGACCTTCAGAACTCGAGGCAGATGGCATAGTAATTTCTCCACGCTGAACCATGTCTACTTAATGTAGATGTGGACATTGTTCCTCTAAGCCACTAATTCCGTTGTCCTTACCTCAAAGAAAAAAACATCACTGGTATATTCTAGGAATGATTTGCTCTTATAAAGTAGACACGAGATGAGTGGTGCCACTATCTTTACCTTACAGACAGACAAACCAATGAGCAACTCCTACAAGAGCCAAATGACAACCGTAAACTGATTAGAGAAATTAGATATAAATAGTCAACAGATTTTGGGCACGTTATGAAAAGAAATGAACTGGAGAATTCAGTGACAAAAAGCAAGATTGAGAGGAAGAAACAAGAGGAAGGCAGGGAAGTAAATTTCTGAATGGATTGGCCACATAGTAAGGTCGAGACAGGCACACTAAGCTGATCCACGACTTCGGTGATCGCGTGAGATGGCGAAACATAACTGCCCATGCTTATCGGCATGGCACATGATGTAGTAGTAAATTCGTGATGTAAACTATGGATTATAGAAAACAAAAGATAAAAATCGCTTACCTTGTCAGGATCACCTCCGAAATATCAAATTATGGATTAAAGAAAACAAAAGATAAAAATCGCTTACCTTGTCAGGATCACCTCCGAAATTTCTGATGTTTTCTTTAACCCACTTGAGGGCCAGGACTTGGTCCTGAAGACCATAGTTGCCCCTGGCATCAAAGTCGCCTGATCCTGTCACCAGGAACCCTAGTGCCCCTAAGACAGTATATATATATCTGTTGTGATTTAAGGGACAGTGAGACGCGCAGTTTTATAGTTACACGACATACCAATTCGCGGGTTCGAAATCAGTCTAGGGAGACTTGGAAGCAGACCCCTATACTTTGATTTCCATGGTGTGACGCGTTGGTACTTATCGCTTTAGATTATATATAACTCAGCAGTATACACCTGACAAGATGCAGCGAAATACGCCAGGCAATAAATCTCGCAGCACATTGTTCGTGTCTTCTGTGTTCAGTCTGACTAGATATTACAAAACTTAAGCATAACTAAAGACATCAATGGTAAAGACGTTATATTTGTACAAAAACGTCTTCATGTGAATAGAAAGAAAACAGGCATCGTGGTACTACCCAGAATGGTCTCCAGCATTGATTAGCATTATGTCAAGAAATTCAAATGTTCTGTTATGAAGATAACATTAGAAGAAAAATATATCCACAAATAAAGAACGAATTGCAAGAAACAACAATTATAATTCTATCAAATGTGAAACGCAATACCTAGTCCATCAGGAGAACAGTGTCGTGATATTCTGTAGCGAGAAGTATTAGCTAAATATCCCACCATGATATTTTGTAGCGTAGAGTATTAGCTAAATATCCCACTGTGACGAAACGCGTTTATCTGTCTTGGGTCGTCAAGTTCCCGCACTCTTTTGGCGCGTCATCGGGGACTTTCCCAGCTAAAAATAGACTGAGGGAAGCCGATGGAGGAGTTATTATCTAGAATCGTCTCGAAACACCGGAATTCGAGTAACCCGTGATGCTGGGTATCGCTCTAACTTCCCGTGCAGAGAGATCTAGAAACTCTAGGCGGGGAATGACGTTTTCCCCGAGAAAGTATCTTTTCTCAAGAAGCACTCGCTTCTTGTGCGCATTGAGTGGGCACGAAGCGGGAAATTGGCTACAGCAGTCATTCACTTACTTTTGTTCAAAGAGAACAGACGCTGGCCTGAATGTGAGCCATTTTTGTGTTGCGTCTCACCTCAACCATGATTCGGCTGACTGTTATGAAAAGGAAGCTGAGAAGCCCTTGAACAGTTCGGAAGCTGACTGGAGAGCTGGTTTCACCATCCAGGTAGATATTTGGTTAAATCATTTAACTTTGTACGTGTGTTCCACACGCCATTGTTCTAACCTCATTACCTATGCGGAGGTCCTTGCATACTAATTAGCAAACCGATCGATAACGCCGGTGACAATTAAGCGTGTGTTTGTTTACCGTGTGCTCGCGAATCAGCTGTTAGGAACGCCGTAATGTGATGTGGGCGATTTGGGTTCCAAATATATGTACCATATATTGCCAATCGGTGCATCTATTAGGTTGCTGTGTTAGAATAAAACCTAGTTACTTGTGCCGGATGGAAACTTAGATTATGTCAGTCAGTTGCTGAAGCCAGAAGAACGGTTAGAAAACCAGGTAAGTTGGTAGGTGGAGATTCAGACAAAAATGTGCTTAGTTACTAAGTAAAGGAAGAACTTAGTTCTGTGCCACCAGGAATGCTGTAACTATTGTGTAAAAACTTAATAGTGAATTCATTGTGTGGAACAGCGGATTTCTGTGGAAAGGTAAGTGGCCTTGGTGCTATATCTATATATATATGATGTGGCATTGTGTATATATATTAGGTCATGGCATGTGATACTTCCTGGGGTAATTCCGAACGCCGAATAGATCGACGCGTGATAACACTGCGTGCCGTCGCGATGTAAATATGCGTTCTGAAATCTTGTCTAAGCTATCCTGTTTCTTTCATACTGGCGCTAGTGCGAGTGAATGCTAAGGTGCTGGAAGTATGGAAGGATGCAGGAGGCTGTATGAGACTGGGGAAATATAGAATATGGGGGATGGGAAAGCAAGTTATGAAAGTATGTGTTGGTAGACCAAACCAACGATGAAGTTCAGTCCAGGCCAAGGCTAAACCACTTGGGAGGACAGAACTGGAACAGTACCCTTGGAACATGGGGGGGAACATGTATTCTCAAGAAGGCTTCTTGACTCTAAGGCAGAGTCTGATAAGAAGAGTTTGCTGTGGCGTGGGCAGGTGGTCCCCCCAGCAACCAGGCTTGTGTACATATTGGATGTGATCATGTACTATTCCTATATCCCGAGGGATGGTATATTGATCAAGTTTATGTTTCTTAATGTACATTGATGATGTTAGGAATGAGTCTAGGGACTCTTTACCTATTTGTTTAGTTCGATTAAATTAGAACAATAACAGCCTTGTATCATTACTGACGTTAGCGACGACTGGTAGATGATTAGGGATAGGTGAGACCAATGATCAGACTCGTCATTCTGATTTCTTGCTCTGTTTGACGGGCTGTTCTGGGAGGCCAGCTGACATTTGTGAACCCATGCTTGACTACTCTCCATATAGAGATAATGCTTTGGTTATATGAATAACGAACTAGCATGACTGAGAGTTGAGTAGTTATTGGTAGGATGCATGTGGACTAATGTTTGGGCCAGTATACTCTCACCGGTCGCTCTTCCTTTTCAGGAGTTTGCCTGTTGAGGAACCAGTCAACTATAATTGTTGTTGGCAGGAAACCACTTCGTGTGACAGAGCGAAGGGTTCAGTTCTTTACTTATCACGCCAGACTCCATCACACCAGGTACCCAATGTGATTCACCATGCGTGAAGGTTGCTTCAAGACATACAATTGCCCTGAAGGTGCACGTGTGGGAAGAGATGGTTTGTGATCGTTTAAAATAGAAGATACTCTGGTTTTGCCAGGAACATTTCAGCATGTTGAGTAATCATACTCGACAGGGAACACCGGTCCGTCTGGTTTGACGGGGGTTCTGCCTAAACGCAGAAGTAACTAATCTTCAGACACTTGAATGGTTCGTTGGACAGCTCGAGTGGCAGGTCTTGAGAAGAACTACACCAGCATTGACGTGTGTCAAGTGTAACACGGTGGAAGGGACTATGGGATTATAGTCCAACCTGAATTGTTTCCGTAAAATAGATGTCTGATTCTATTAATGTACTGTTACCGTATCCAGATTATCAACTGTGTTCTAGAAGGACTCAGTAACTTTTCAGTAGCCATATCTGATCCTACAAAGTGTGACTATAAGAGACCATTGAATTGGTCAATGCCATATCGGTTCTGCAGAGGGACTGTGCTAGGAGTGACAGACCATTCGATTGGTCAGTGACTATGTAGTTCATCGAAGTAACCAATACTTGGAGCCAAGTCCAGGAAGATTGTCTCCAACCCGGTAGTGTTCGAGAACTGTATTACCAGTGACTCCGTGGGAGTGTTATAGATGCAGTTGGTCCAGTGAAGTGTGGTCCAGCAGTGACTCGATTGTTGTGGTTCCACGTTCGGGAGACGGAGTGGTCTCCAAGGTTCTAGTCATCTCACTGGAAGGAAGCCGGGTGAGTGGCGGACCGACTGGACGGGACATCTGCATCCACTCTACTTCTCAACTCGATGAAGACACCTACATCTCTAATTCTGTCTCTACTCTATCTTCTATTTGTGTAAATAGATTCTTCTATCAGGACGTTCATTTCAGTTCTATATTCTCAAGGGTAGAATAAACTTTATGTAAGTTGACTTGCTCTTTGTATAATGATTGAGTGTGGTCTCGGACGATGCCTAAGTGTTCATTGTTCAACAGGTGTGGGTAGTTAGTAGGGGTCTAGAATCTGGAGGGGTGTGTAGACGTAACTAAATAACCTGAGATCAACCACAGAGAAAAAAAAGTGTATCTGCTCGTCCAACCCCTGGGGCTAGAATACACGGGAGTGCTAGAGACACCTCGGGTGTGGTTCACTCTCACTACCCAAGGTGAACCCGAAACACTCCGTTACAGAGTGGGGGCCCGTCCGGGATTATTCCAAGATCTTTGTGTGTTGTAGACCTCTCACATAGGGATAGGGACTTTGTCTTTATCCTCTACTTCAGTCTACATAAGATTCTACTACTTCTACCTATTTCCTAACTGTCTGACGGACATTTGTGTTGTGGTGATTAGTTAGTACTATTGATTATTGATTCATTGTATTGCTTCACCCACACATACTTGAGTACCCACCTATCATAGTCAACATGTCTACCCAAGAGATAGACTTGGACAAAGTTCAGGAAACTGGACGTAAGTCTGGTCTTGAAGGAGATGCTTTGAAATCCTATGTCCAAGAGGTGGAAAGAAATTTTCGCCAAGAGGAAAGAGAGAGGAGGAGAGCAGAAAGAGAACTGGAAGCCAGTAAAGTGGCTCTGGAGGAAAAGAGGATAGCGGCTGATACGGAAATGAAACGGCTTGAGTTGGAAGCCGAGAAAGAAAACGTGACCATGAGTATCGAATGAAACTACTTGAGGCACAAGTGCCTGCTACAGGTGTAACTGATGGAGCTATGGGAGGAGGGGTACCTCCTGGCTCAGAGTCAACCAGTAGACGTGACTACCAGGCTATGAAATGGCCTTTACAGCCGTTCGAACCCGAGAAGGAACGGATAGACCAATACTTAGAGAAGTATGAAGCCATGTCTATTGCAATGGGTCTAGACAAACAGAAATGGTGTTTGAAACTCTCCCAGGGACTCCGTGCCGAAGGTTATGAGGTGTATGCACGCTTACCACCGGGTTTACAGAATGATTACCCGGCATTGAAAGCGGCTCTCTTGAAGAGATTCGAGATCACAGCGCACTCATACCGAAGGAAGTTTCGGACAGCGAAGCGAGAACCTGGTGAACTGTTTTCAGCATACAGTGTGAGATTGAACTCATACCTTCTTAAATGGATGGCCTTGGCCGGATTTAATGAGGAGTATGAAAGTTTGCGTGAGTTGATGGTTGTAGATCAGATGCGAATGCAAATGTCTAAACCCTTGCGAAACTTCTTAGGTGAGAATGGGGCTGAGAGATTGGATATAGTCACCAAGTTAGCCGAAAGATACGTTGAAGTCTATGGCGAGACTGGGGACACCAGTCCAACAGATCCGAGATCGAAAGATCCGGATCAAGGTAAGTCAAAGAAGAAGTCAAAGAAGACCCAAGGTTCTGATGAACCAAAGAAACAGGTAGGCTCTTTAGAGAAGATCTCTAACGTCAACCAAGGTAAGAATAGCCCACCTAGTTCTCCAAAGAGGAAGTGGAGTGAACGATGGTGCAAATTCTGCAAGTCCAGCACTCACAATACGAGTGAGTGTAAGAGTAAGCCCAAGGACTTTCACTTTGCTTGTCTTGCAGAGGTTAGGGATAGATCTTGCAGGAAAGTGAAGTCGGTTGATGGGAATGGAGAAACTAGACGACCTCCAGTGGTTGAGAGAGTAGAAGTGAATGGGCAACAGGTGTCGTGCCTCTACGACACGGGATTGCAATTTTCCGCTGTAATTGCATCCCACCTGACAGGCCCAGAGCAACTCACCGGGGAGATGACGGAGATACAGCCAGCCAGTAGGAGTGCTGTGGCGTTACGTTGCCCGATTGCCAATGTGGAGATTCGGAGCAAGTACGTTACTGGACGCATTCAGGCGGCAGTCGTACCGGATCCTCTCTATCCCCTAATTCTGGGCCGGAAGTACGTGTTTCTGGGCGAACCAGAACACCCTAGCATCCCTAAGTCTAGGCAGGTCAGAGATACCGAGGAAGAGGGTCTTGAAAAGGTAAGTCTCCGAAATACTCACCCGGATAGAATGAGTAATGCTCGGAGCAAGGATGCGACGGAGTGTCCTTGTTCGGAATGGTTGCCCAACAATGAAAACCCGTTGACTCAGGGTAAGTTCAACTCTGATAACCAGTCAGCGTTAATTCAGACTGGAACAGAGAAAAGGCAGAGGGAACGTAAGTTGGTTCCTGAGAGCTTCAGAGCTAATCTGCTGCGAACGGTACATGTCAGGTCCCCAACCGGACATCTGACTGTAGGGACAACCAGTAAATGTCTATCCCGGTACTATTGGTGGCCGGGAATGACAGGCGACGTGCGCAGGTATATTAGGTCTTGTCCGGAGTGCCGTAAATGCACACCTGAGAAACGGACGAAGACGAAGATATCCTTAGAGGTTGGAGACCGAGTTCTAGTACTCCTCCCAATCGAGGGGAACGAATTCGAAATCGGGTGGCAGGGCCCATTCCTAGTGGATAAAGTGGGGCTCCACAAGCACTATGGAGTGGTGATCCTGGGAAAGTCTACTACTTTCCATTCCAGTCTCCTCATGCGCTATGAGGGGAAGCCCGATGATAAGTCCACCAGCCCAAGGGCGCAGAGATTCGCTGAAATAACGGTTCGGGGTTCAGGTCAGGTAGCGGAAAGCCTGTCACACCATAGGAAGTCCTATATGTATGTGCAGGTACCTTCTTCGGTTCAGCCCGGTGCTCGGGGGAACATGACCGGCCAAAGGAACACCCGCAGTGCTAGCTACACTGAGAACCGTGGTAGGAAGAGGTGGGTTGTGTCGGAACGGACACATACCCTTGGTCCCTCAATCCGACCGACTGCAGTCCAGCTGGGTCCTCGAAAGGGGAAGCTGGAGTTGCAGAAGTCCAGTAAACTCTGGCAGGAACGATCGTTAAATCAGGTCGAGACGGGAGCTCTGGTCCGCAAGACACTGCGAGATGCCCGATCGCAGTAGCGGAGTAGGCGTTGATCACCCGTGATACTGAATAGCTTGTTACCCCACCGAATGTGGTAAAAGTATTCTATACAATATTGACGGGTTAGACTTCCTCACCCGCCATCCGGTCTCTTAGAAGGAAGAACGAACGACATAGACAGCTTCTGCGTAGAAGTGGAACGACGGGGTCGATCCTCTTAAAGTGGGGGCCTATGTGACGAAACGCGTTTATCTGTCTTGGGTCGTCAAGTTCCCGCACTCTTTTGGCGCGTCATCGGGGACTTTCCCAGCTAAAAATAGACTGAGGGAAGCCGATGGAGGAGTTATTATCTAGAATCGTCTCGAAACACCGGAATTCGAGTAACCCGTGATGCTGGGTATCGCTCTAACTTCCCGTGCAGAGAGATCTAGAAACTCTAGGCGGGGAATGACGTTTTCCCCGAGAAAGTATCTTTTCTCAAGAAGCACTCGCTTCTTGTGCGCATTGAGTGGGCACGAAGCGGGAAATTGGCTACAGCAGTCATTCACTTACTTTTGTTCGAAGAGAACAGACGCTGGCCTGAATGTGAGCCATTTTTGTGTTGCGTCTCACCTCAACCATGATTCGGCTGACTGTTATGAAAAGGAAGCTGAGAAGCCCTTGAACAGTTCGGAAGCTGACTGGAGAGCTGGTTTCACCATCCAGGTAGATATTTGGTTAAATCATTTAACTTTGTACGTGTGTTCCACACGCCATTGTTCTAACCTCATTACCTATGCGGAGGTCCTTGCATACTAATTAGCAAACCGATCGATAACGCCGGTGACAATTAAGCGTGTGTTTGTTTACCGTGTGCTCGCGAATCAGCTGTTAGGAACGCCGTAATGTGATGTGGGCGATTTGGGTTCCAAATATATGTACCATATATTGCCAATCGGTGCATCTATTAGGTTGCTGTGTTAGAATAAAACCTAGTTACTTGTGCCGGATGGAAACTTAGATTATGTCAGTCAGTTGCTGAAGCCAGAAGAACGGTTAGAAAACCAGGTAAGTTGGTAGGTGGAGATTCAGACAAAAATGTGCTTAGTTACTAAGTAAAGGAAGAACTTAGTTCTGTGCCACCAGGAATGCTGTAACTATTGTGTAAAAACTTAATAGTGAATTCATTGTGTGGAACAGCGGATTTCTGTGGAAAGGTAAGTGGCCTTGGTGCTATATCTATATATATATGATGTGGCATTGTGTATATATATTAGGTCATGGCATGTGATACTTCCTGGGGTAATTCCGAACGCCGAATAGATCGACGCGTGATAACACTGCGTGCCGTCGCGATGTAAATATGCGTTCTGAAATCTTGTCTAAGCTATCCTGTTTCTTTCATACTGGCGCTAGTGCGAGTGAATGCTAAGGTGCTGGAAGTATGGAAGGATGCAGGAGGCTGTATGAGACTGGGGAAATATAGAATATGGGGGATGGGAAAGCAAGTTATGAAAGTATGTGTTGGTAGACCAAACCAACGATGAAGTTCAGTCCAGGCCAAGGCTAAACCACTTGGGAGGACAGAACTGGAACAGTACCCTTGGAACATGGGGGGGAACATGTATTCTCAAGAAGGCTTCTTGACTCTAAGGCAGAGTCTGATAAGAAGAGTTTGCTGTGGCGTGGGCAGGTGGTCCCCCCAGCAACCAGGCTTGTGTACATATTGGATGTGATCATGTACTATTCCTATATCCCGAGGGATGGTATATTGATCAAGTTTATGTTTCTTAATGTACATTGATGATGTTAGGAATGAGTCTAGGGACTCTTTACCTATTTGTTTAGTTCGATTAAATTAGAACAATAACAGCCTTGTATCATTACTGACGTTAGCGACGACTGGTAGATGATTAGGGATAGGTGAGACCAATGATCAGACTCGTCATTCTGATTTCTTGCTCTGTTTGACGGGCTGTTCTGGGAGGCCAGCTGACATTTGTGAACCCATGCTTGACTACTCTCCATATAGAGATAATGCTTTGGTTATATGAATAACGAACTAGCATGACTGAGAGTTGAGTAGTTATTGGTAGGATGCATGTGGACTAATGTTTGGGCCAGTATACTCTCACCGGTCGCTCTTCCTTTTCAGGAGTTTGCCTGTTGAGGAACCAGTCAACTATAATTGTTGTTGGCAGGAAACCACTTCGTGTGACAGAGCGAAGGGTTCAGTTCTTTACTTATCACGCCAGACTCCATCACACCAGGTACCCAATGTGATTCACCATGCGTGAAGGTTGCTTCAAGACATACAACTGCCCTGAAGGTGCACGTGTGGGAAGAGATGGTTTGTGATCGTTTAAAATAGAAGATACTCTGGTTTTGCCAGGAACATTTCAGCATGTTGAGTAATCATACTCGACAGGGAACACCGGTCCGTCTGGTTTGACGGGGGTTCTGCCTAAACGCAGAAGTAACTAATCTTCAGACACTTGAATGGTTCGTTGGACAGCTCGAGTGGCAGGTCTTGAGAAGAACTACACCAGCATTGACGTGTGTCAAGTGTAACACGGTGGAAGGGACTATGGGATTATAGTCCAACCTGAATTGTTTCCGTAAAATAGATGTCTGATTCTATTAATGTACTGTTACCGTATCCAGATTATCAACTGTGTTCTAGAAGGACTCAGTAACTTTTCAGTAGCCATATCTGATCCTACAAAGTGTGACTATAAGAGACCATTGAATTGGTCAATGCCATATCGGTTCTGCAGAGGGACTGTGCTAGGAGTGACAGACCATTCGATTGGTCAGTGACTATGTAGTTCATCGAAGTAACCAATACTTGGAGCCAAGTCCAGGAAGATTGTCTCCAACCCGGTAGTGTTCGAGAACTGTATTACCAGTGACTCCGTGGGAGTGTTATAGATGCAGTTGGTCCAGTGAAGTGTGGTCCAGCAGTGACTCGATTGTTGTGGTTCCACGTTCGGGAGACGGAGTGGTCTCCAAGGTTCTAGTCATCTCACTGGAAGGAAGCCGGGTGAGTGGCGGACCGACTGGACGGGACATCTGCATCCACTCTACTTCTCAACTCGATGAAGACACCTACATCTCTAATTCTGTCTCTACTCTATCTTCTATTTGTGTAAATAGATTCTTCTATCAGGACGTTCATTTCAGTTCTATATTCTCAAGGGTAGAATAAACTTTATGTAAGTTGACTTGCTCTTTGTATAATGATTGAGTGTGGTCTCGGACGATGCCTAAGTGTTCATTGTTCAACAGGTGTGGGTAGTTAGTAGGGGTCTAGAATCTGGAGGGGTGTGTAGACGTAACTAAATAACCTGAGATCAACCACAGAGAAAAAAAAGTGTATCTGCTCGTCCAACCCCTGGGGCTAGAATACACGGGAGTGCTAGAGACACCTCGGGTGTGGTTCACTCTCACTACCCAAGGTGAACCCGAAACACTCCGTTTTGTAGCGTAGAGTATTAGCTAAATATCCCACCATGATATTTTGTAGCGTAGAGTATTAGCTATAAATCCCACCATGATATTCTGTAGCGAGAAGTATTAGCTAAATATCCCACCATGATATTTTGTAGCGTAGAGTATTAGCTAAATATCCCACCATGATATTTTGTAGCGTAGAGTATTAGCTAAATATCCCACCATGATATTCTGTAGCGAGGAGTATTAGCTAAATATCCCACCATGATATTCTGTAGCGTGGAGTATTAGCTAGATATCCATCCATCCATCATCTGCCATGCCGGTAAGCGTGGGCGGTCATGTTTTGCCATCTCACTCGATCACCAGAGTCGTGGATCAGCTCCGTGTTCCTGTCTCGACCATGCCATGTGGCCAAGCCATCCAGGTATTTGCTTCTAGGTCTTCCTCTTGGTCTGTTCACTTCGATCTTTACCAGTTGTCACCAAGTTCTTCAATCCATTTCTTCTCATAATATGCCCAAAAAAGTTTGACTGTCTAGTCTAACTTCTCTAATCAATTCACGATTGTCATTTGTCTCCTGTAGTACTTAGTCATTGGTTTTTCTGTCTGTCCATGGTATTCTTTGCATTTTCCTCAGAAACCACATTTCTACAGCCATCAGATGTTTTTCAGCCTGACTGCTCATTGTCCAAGCTTCACATCCATATAAAAGTACAGGTTCTATGTAGCATCTCAACACTCTTTTTCTCGTTTCAATTGACATTTTTTTTATTGGTCAGTATGTTTTTCATCTTGCTAAAAGCTACCTTAGACCTTGCGATTCTTGTTCTAATCTCTTCAAGGCATCTGCCATCAGATGTTATTACTGTTCCGAGATAATTATACCTATTCACTTGTTGAAGAATATTCCCATTTACTTGTATATTACATTGTGGTATTTCGTTCTTCCTAGTGACGACCATAACCTGTGTCTTTTTACAATTTAATTCTAACCCTCGTTGTTCACTGTGTGTAACAACTGCATCTACTAAATGTTGCAGGTCCTGTTCATTGTCTGCAATCAAGACTGTATCGTCTGCATATCTAATGTTATTGATGCATCGTCCCCCAATGTTGATTCCTTCCACATCTTCAATATTTCTGAAAATACTTTCACTGTACAGGGAAAACAGATCTGGAGACATTACACATCCCCGTCTCACACCTCTCTTAATAGGCTGATATTGGCCTACTTCATTATCAACTCTTATGGCAGCTTGTTGTTTCCAATATATGTTTTTTACAAGTCTAAGGTCTTTTCCATGAATTTGTAGATCTTCAAGCATCCTTATCATGTCGACTTGTCTCACTTTATCGAAAGCCTTTGTGTAGTCAATAAAGCAAAGGTGCAGATCTTTGTTTGCTTCTATAGATCGTTCAATTACGGTTCTCAGTAAATACACAGCATTTACTGTACCCTTTCCTTCTTCAAACCCACATTGTTTTTCTCCTATTCCAGGTTGTATTTTCCTCCTAATTCTTTGCATGATAATTCTTAGCAAAATCTTCGTGATGTGACTCATTATACTAATTGTTCGATGTTGATCACATTCCAAGGCTCCTGATTTCTTTGGGATTGCAATAAATACAGAATTACATAATTCATGAGGTATATTTCCAGTAGACCAAGGGGAAGACCTAGAAGCAAGTACCTGGATGGCTTGGCCTTGTGGCATGGTCGAGACAGAAACACGGAGCTGATCCACGACTCTGGTGATCGAGTGAGATGGCAGAACATGACCGCCCACGCTTACCGGCATGGCACATGATGGATGGATACTTCCAGTATCATATATTGTATTAAGCAGACTGGTAACTTTATCTATTCCATATTCTTCTAAAGCATTAATCATTTCTGTTGTGACGCTGTCTGAACCAGGGGTCTTGCCAGATTTCATATGGTTAAGAGCATTCTGAATCTCCATCTTCAAAATTGCTGGTCCTTCATTATTATTTTGAACATCGTAGTGTTCGTCTCTGTTGTCGTCATAAAGGTTTTGCACGTAATCTGACCATACATGCAAGATCTGATCTTTTTCTATTATGACTCTTCCATCTTTTGTCTTTAGGCAGTCTGCTGATGTACGTGTTCTTTGATTAGTAAGCTCCTGGATTCTTTTGTGCATTAATTTCGCATTTTTACTGTTGTGTTGTTTTTAAATTTCTTCGCAGTTTTTCTTAAGCCATGTTTCTTTTGCCTCCTTACATAAGGTTCTGACTTTTCTGTGAATTTCTTCATATTTGGCAGGATTATTTTTGTTCTGTCTTCTTGTTTCCATTAGTTGTAAAATTTCTTCAATCATCCATGTCTTACGGCCAATTTTCTTTACTTTTGGAATAGTTTTTTTCTGCTGCACAACTGATTGAATTCTTCAGCATTTCCCATTGATCATCTACATCTTGAAATAGGATCTCTAGATCAGACAATAAATCAAATTTGTTCTTTACTTCTATGTTAAAATTATCTTGTATTTCTTTGTCAGTTTTCAATTTGCACAAGTCATATTTAGGGATTCCAGCTGTATACTTGACTTTCTTTAACTTTACCCTCAATGTGCCTGTAATTAATCTGTGATCACTGTAACAGTCTGCATTTGGAACTGTTTTTACGACTGTTTATCTGTTTATTTGTTTATCTAATATAATGGCTACACCTCTTTGCTGTTCTTCTCCCCCAGAGTAAATAATCTTATAATCCTCTCCTGTCCTTATCCCTGCGCCTTATCATCTCGTTTCCGATATTCCTAATATGTTAATCTTCTCTCTCTCCATTTCTTGTTTGATGTTTTCTAATTTTCCATCTGCATTCATTGTTCTAACGTTCCACGTTCCTATTTTCAATGATATTAATCTGTTGCACCTAGTAGCCTGTTGACGGTGTGGAGTCACCTGGTGCGCATGACTATCCCTACCGGGCGAGGCTGCTCCTATGGAGCACCCATTTACGCCGTTTCTCTGATTATGGATGAGTCCACACAACATGATTTTCTTGGCATCTATAAAGAAGGTAGTTTGCCATTGCTTTCCTTCCTAGCAGTGACCATACTGGTCAGTGACCGTAGCCATTGTCTCCTCAAAGAAGAGTTCCTCTGCCTACCGTCGTGAAGGTGAAGATCATAACCTACAACTATCTGTCGGCTGCTCTTCATATTCATCCACCACCTGCACCCATGGCTTCACGTAACCCTGATCGGGGGGCTAAACGGGTACTCCACCTTGCCCAAGGGTGTCCCGTAGGCTAGCGGAGGGAAGGAGGCGCCTTACTTCTCCTTTGATAGGGGATACCCCTACCCTGCTAGATATCCCACCATGATATTCTGTAGCGTGGAGTGTTAGCTAAATATCCCTCCATGATATTCTGTAGCGTGGAGTGTTAGCTAAATATCCCTCCATGATATTCTGTAGCGTGGAGTATTAGCTAAATATCCCTCCATGATATTCTGTAGCGTGGAGTGTTAGCTAAATATCCCTCCATGATATTCTGTAGCGTGGAGTGTTAGCTAAATATCCCTCCATGATATTCTGTAGCGTTGAGTGTTAGCTAAATATCCCTCCATGATATTCTGTAGCGTGGAGTATTAGCTAAATATCCCTCCATGATATTCTGTAGCGTGGAGTATTAGCTAAATATCCCTCCATGATATTCTGTAGCGTGGAGTATTAGCTAAATATCCCTCCATGATATTCTGTAGCGTGGAGTATTAGCTAAATATCCCTCCATGATATTCTGTAGCGTGGAGTATTAGCTAAATATCCTACCATGATATTCTGTAGCGTGGAGTATTAGCTAAATATACCACCATGATATTCTGTAGCGTGGAGTATTAGCTAAATATCCCTCCATGATATTCTGTAGCGTAGAGTATTAGCTAAATATACCACCATGATATTCTGTAGCGTGGAGTATTAGCTAAATATCCCACCATGATATTCTGTAGCGTGGAGTGTTAGCTAAATATCCTACCATGATATTCTGTAGCGTGGAGTATTAGCTAAATATCTGTAGCGTGAAGTATTAGCTAAATATCCCACCATGATATTCTGTAGCGTGGAGTATTAGCTAAATATCCCACCATGATATTCTGTAGCCCGTCTTCGTGACTAAGGAACTACGGACGCGATTCGTAAGCCCACTATCCCGCATTCGAAACGTAGCTGCGATCGATTTGGCAACAGACCGCGTTGCGCTGGGTTTAAACGTGTTGGTATGGGACTTCCGGTCCCCAGCATGGTGGTTAGGCATTGAACCGCTACTGCCTCTGGGGTATTTATCTTTGTGGCTGCGGTTTACATTTCGCATTTTCCTCATGTTGGACTAGTAGTATATGGTTCCGTCGCCCTGCTACTGAGTGAGTGCGTGGCGCGTCTCAGTGAGCTGTAATATTTGCGTGGAATGCTTCTACATGTTCGCTTTTGTTTATACAGTGACCTGTATGTTCGAAACAATGGCTACCCGCTGTTGCTGAGTTGACTGATTTGCCTTTTTGGTTCACGAGTGCATTTTTAAGGAGACTCCAGGGAGTCGGCGCTGGAGCTACGGAGTTCATGCTTAATGCGACGCTTTCGGCGGATCGCCCCGCGGATAGAGGCAGAGCCATGTGAGAAAACCCGAGTCAATGAGGTCTTTCTGGTGACTGCCGATTCCATCGACGATGAACTGTGGTTTTCGTGGAGGAATTTTATGTTGGCATTCTGGCGGCGGCATTACGCACAGTGTACCTGTGAGGGCTGTTGGATTGCCGAGACTCCTGTCTGTACCGCTTTTCATATTGGACAGTGGGGAGCATTTTGTGTGATATTCAATGGCACAGGAATGGAGCATAATGGGGACGACCCGTTGCCGTGAAGTTGGAACCTCGACTAACTAACTAACTGGTAAGAGAGCCGGTCGTTCAGAAAGCAATGGCAAATAACTGAACTTTAACTTGCCAAGACATCAACAACAGCAGTAAAATGCTGGTGTTGGCAGCAATGTCCTGTAAATAGGATATGATAAAATAAAAATGATATTCTGTAGTTTGGAGTATTAGCTAAATATACTACCGTGATATTCTGTAGCGCGAAATATTAGCTAAATATCCCGCCGTGATATTCTGTAGCGCGAAATATTAGCTAAATATCCCGCCGTGATATTCTGTAGCGCGAAATATTAGCTAAATATCCCGCCGTGATATTCTGTAGCGCGAAATATTAGCTAAATATCCCGCCGTGATATTCTGTAGCGCGAAATATTAGCTAAATATCCCGCCGTGATATTCTGTAGCATTTGATGAGACATGCTGAGCATCTATGTTTGTTGTATAACTCATCCAAGTGTTGTAATCTCAAAACGAACTAATCACCTGTACTCACCTATCCTATATTCAATCAGAACGACAATTAGATTAGATCTCTCCACAAATTTGCTGGCATCATAAATGGGAAGAGTTGAGGTTACGTCCCTGAAACCTCCCCCATGAATGACCACCAGAACCGGAACCGGAGACTCGACGACTGAAGGGGCATAAATCTCAAGAAACAGGCAATCTTCGGAGGTCTGAGAAAAACATCGCAATATAAATAACTGGATTTCCTGTGCGCACTTTTCTGCATTTCAAAACACGTATTATCACGATAACATTAGCGCATAAACAGTGTCATGTTTTTGGGAACAAACATATTCTGGTGGTAATTGATGTTGTCGTCATGAACCAGTTCATTGTCAGTGAAAATAATAATGGTGACAAAAGCCATCACTGTTGTACCAGACTCTACTGTAATTCTGTACATTAAAACGTCGTTTAGGTTGCATTTCCTCGCACCGGGATATGGCTTGTCCCACCCAATCGCACTCCTCCGTTTGAAGCCGTTGACACAATGTGGGGTGTCGGGTTTGGTGATTGCCGCCCAACATTCGGTGCTGGCAGAAAGCAGATAGTAGTCTCTACTGTCATACGGTAGCTCAGTGATATCTGATAAAAAAGTGACTAAATGTCAAGGCAAGGCAGATCAAGCTCTAAGCCTTGACCGGCAGCTTCTGCAGCTTGTCTTGTTCCAGATGTATTGGTGTAACCTTTCCTCTGGAGTAAACTAGACAGGCCGAGAGAGGGATCATGTTGCATGGGCTACACATGATCTCAAAATTCAGCCCAGGTTTTATGTTATGGAGAGGCAATTATACCTTTTTTTGGAAGCACAGTGTAACAAACTATCGTCTGTCAAGAGGCAAGTTGTCAGTAGAATATATTAAAAATGTAAACCAAATGATCTTTTTACAGGCCTTGGGACGGACTGGATATGCCATGTTAGACCAATATTTATACTGACCAATCAGCACTCGATGGGTGATGTAATTATCACCGAGGCGGCCTTTGCTTCCTAAAGCATTTCCTGGTACCAATGTTTGACTGGGTCGTTCAAGGAGACGGCAGCTTTTGCATTACAAAAAGTCTCTCTCTTGATGGGGATTCAAACAGATGAGCGTAGGACCTCTGGTTAAGCATGCTAAATACTGCACCAACTAGGTTCCCACCTCTGTACGCTACCCAGTGGAGGTCCTGCCATCATCACGGTAAGTATACTGTATTCTTCAGTGCGCTAACAGCAGTTCCCACCTCTATACGCTACCCAGTGGAGGTCCTGCCATCATCATGGTAAGTATACTGTATTCTTCAGTGCCCTAACAGCAGTTTCCACCTCTGTACGCTACCCAGTGGAGGTCCTGCCATCATCACGGTAAGTATACTGTATTCTTCAGTGCCCTAACAGCAGTTCCCACCTCTATACGCTACCCAGTGGAGGTCCTGCCATCATCATGGTAAGTATACTGTATTCTTCAGTGCCCTAACAGCAGTTCCCACCTCTGTACGCTACCCAGTGGAGGTCCTGCCATCATCACGGTAAGTATACTGTATTCTTCAGTGCCCTAACAGCATATGCATATCGTATGTATCAGGTGTTATTGTTTGCTTGTGAAGCAGAAGTTGTAATTATTTCATGCTGAGGCGGCTGTTATTCACGCACTGATGCATTGGCACCTTGCCGTCTTGACAGACGATAGTTTGTGCTTTAAAAAGGCATAATAACTTTTAACTATGGCGGTAGCGAGTGTGACTGATAAGGCCAATTCGCGCTGTAAATGTTCGTTCACAAGCTCGGTGTGTGACTTATCTGCAATAATTTTCTCCTTTGTCTTTATTCCATTTCTGATCTTTGCCCTCCATGCAACACGTTCAGCGGCGACTTGCTCCCAATGTGCATTATCAATGCCTGTATCAATGATGTCCCGCTTACACACATCTTTGTATCTTAGTAGAGGCCGACCCTGAGATCTCTTACCCATCTGTAATTCACCAAAAAAGATGTCCTTTGGTATTCTACCATCATCCATCCTCCTAAGATGTCCTATCAATCTAAGTCTACGAAGACTGAGCATGGAATAAACCGTCACACAACCTGATCTTTCCAATACTTCAGTATTTGTGATTTTGTCTTGCCACTTAATAACAAGAATTCTTCGCAGACACCACATATGAAAGCTGTTTAAACGTTTCTCTTGGTGTGAGTAAGTTGTCCAGGTTTCACTGCGATAAAGAAGAGTACTAAGGACACAGGCTTGATAGACAAGGACTTTTGCTTTGGCAGTAAGCTTCCTGTTCTCCCAGACTCTTTTTCTTAACCTGTTCATTGTTGTTGCTGCCTTACCAATCCGGATGTTGATTTCCTGATCTAGGGATAATTTGCTATTTACCACTGATCCTAGATATGTAAAATGGTCTACCATCTCTAGTTCGGCGTCATCAATAAAGATTGATGGTACCCCATGTGCGCCTTGTGACATAATCTGTGTCTTCTGTTTGCTAATTGTTAAACCAAATTCAAAACAAGCATTGGAGAATGCAGATAGTAGACATTCCGATTCTTCCTCAGAGTGAGTCATAACTGCAGCATCATCTGCAAAAAGCAACTCTCTGATCAGTACCCTCCTAATTTTGGTCTTGGCCTTCAATCTCTGAGCATTGTAGAGGCCGCCATCTGAGCATGAGTGAATGTATATACCACCATTTTGATCACGAAAGGCATATTTCAGTAGAAGTGAAAAGTATATTCCAAAGAGGGTGGGAGCTAGTATACAACCTTGCTTAACTCCACTCTTGATTTCAAACTCTTCAGAAGTTGCACCGTCAAACTTGATTATACCCTTCATGTCTGTGTGGAACGATTCCACAATGGACAGAAGAGTTGGTGGGCAGCCAATCTTCTTTAGTGCCTTGAACAGACCCTCATGACTGACCAAATCAAATGCCTTTGTGAGGTCGATGAAGGCAATAAACAGTGGCTGATTCTGTTCACGGCATTTTTCTTGCATTTGTCGCAATGAGAATATCATATCAATGGTAGACCGGTTCTGTCGAAAGCCACACTGTGATTCGGGGTATACTTGATCTCCTCGGACTTGAAGTCTGCGCAGAACAATTCTGGCAAATACTTTTCCAACAATACACAGAAGTGAGATACCCCTATAGTTGTTGCAGTCGCTCCGATCGCCCTTGTTCTTGTACAGTGTTATGACGCTTGAATCTTTGAAATCCTGTGGGACTTATCCTTCTCGCCAGCATAGCTCTATTAGCTGGTGGATCTGAAGAGTGAGTGTGTCTTGCCCACTCCTGATAACCTCTAGTGGAATCCCATCCTTACCTGGAGCCTTGCCAGTTCATTTATAGCACACTTAACTTCTGTTATGGTAGGAAGTGTGTCCAGGTGGTCAAGAGTTGGTAGAGCCTCTATGGCGTTGAGGGCATCATCCGCTAGTTTTGTCTCACTTGAATAAAGCTCCAAATAGTGCTCTACCCATCTGTCCATCTGCTGTTTCTTATCAGTTATGATGTCTCCAGTCAAGGTTTTCAATGGCGCACTTCTTTTGATCATTGGTGTCATCACCCACTGATGCAGGAAAAATAAAACAGGAGACATTGAGAGTAACAAGGAATGTTAACATTCTTGCAACGTTTTGGCAGTGTTTCTCTTCTTTTCTTCTGGTACTACGGTACCGTGTCGAGAGACAGGTCTCTGTATCAATTTCACTCCTGTAGATACACATCCTTTCCGGGACTCGTGGATCTGAAGATTAATACATCGGACTTTGATGGTAAAGCTCAGTCTTTGATCTACACTGTTTCTTTCCAAAGACATAATTCATTGTGATAATCTCTTAGCATAATCTTCTTTTCTTCTTCTTCTTCTTCTTCTTCTTCTTCTTCTTCTTCTTCTTCTTCTTCTTCTTCTTCTTCTTCTTCTTCTTCTTCTTCTTCTTCTTCTTCTTCTTCTTCTTCTTCTTCTTCTTATTCTTCTTCTTCTTCTTCTTCTTCTTCTTCCTCTCTCTCTCTCTCTCTCTCTCTCTCTCTCTCTCTCTCTCTCTGTCTTTCTCTCTCTGTCTCTGTCTCTCTATCTCTATCTCTCTCTCTCTGTCTCTCTCTCTAGCTCTCTCTCTGTCTCTCTCTCTCTCTCTCTCTCTCTCTCTCTCTCTCTCTCTCTCTCTCTCTCTCTCTCTCTCTCTCTGAGACTATATCACATGGATATCACAGTTCAGGAACAGGATTTGTTTAATTTATTAATGGATCAAATTGACACAAGTTTCGAGTTTTTGAGATTTCTCTTTCCTTTTAGGAATAGATACCGGACAAGTATCAGGAGATAATAATAACATGGCTTATGCCCCTTTACATCTCAAACCAGTTTGGTATTTCACCAGCTACTCCGACAGCTGCTTGCTGTTCGGGATATAATGTTTTAAATAAGTGGTTCAAACGTGTTGGAAACATATCTTTGGCTAAGTTCCCTGATGTCTGATGTCAAACACAGTCGAAGGCCTTGCTGTAGTCTATGAGACACGGGAGAGGATTTGCTGCAATACACAAGCCGGCGACACATTTACACGCCATAGAGGGCATTGGGCACTCGGTGCCACACCCAATATATTTATAGACAAATCGGCAGTCTGGGGAAAGGGGGGGGGGGGGGTGATGTGGTCGATATCCAACAGTTCGTCTTCACTTCCTAATACATGTCCCAGTTTCCAGTTTATGCTGGCCAATCTGGAAGTCTAGGTCCCTTTTAAAGTTCCGAGGAGATGCTGGTTGGCTTCCATGACCAAGGTTCGGCAAGCGAGCGTCCATCCATGACCAAGGTCCGGAACTTGCTCGTTTAGCCACCGCGTTACTGTGGCTTTCCAAAGATCAACATTCTACTGTCTAATTCATGAACATGGACAGGGAGATGTCAACCGAGAATCTTGTGCAATGACCGGCAGGTTAACAGTCAGGTACACAAACCTATGACAGGGCCCATGTAGGGGTCATATACGGAATATACAGAGTTAAAAGAAGTAGACAAGGCAGATGGAACAGACCATAACATACAGGTAAAGGACACAATGTAACCCAGAAAAACCAGTCCAACGAGACGACACTTAGAAAACAGGACCGACACCCGTGTACAAACTAACAAAGCTGACTTGTTAAATCTAGGGTACAGACTTGGTCATTCGAGTATAGAGAAGCTTAAAGAAAGGACTACACGTAGACGCAAAGCAGACAAACAAGAACGTTATAACATCATATAAAGTTACAGCGACAATTACTTTACATCAACTAAACACTGTCAATCCCCGTTATGTAACTATATCTCAAGTGTATTTACAGCGAACATCGTAATCGTTTGAGTACGTGTGCGTGTAAGTAAGAATCAGTTTGAGAGATGACTAGTTCCGGTGAGTGATGCAAGTGATAATTACTAATAACAACTGTCAACAACCGTACCCCACAAATGAGTTCTGACTTCAGCTATATATGATATCGCACTTCAGCTATTTATTATGATTATTGTATGGCAGCGTGTGATAGTGCACCATGCTATGTTAGTTAGTTAGTCGCGGTTCCAACTTCACAGCAACGGGTCGTCCCAATTATACTCCGTTCCTGTGCCAGTGAATATCACACCATGTTATGTGAGAGAGAGATATTGTTGTGCGATAAAAGCATGTCACGTGATAAACTATACATACTGTTATCGAAGGCCCTCTGCCCGCAGTGGGTAAGACATTGATAATGTACGCTAGAGAGAGCTTGTTTGGTGTGCATCCTTCAGGAATCAACTTTATGTTAGCTGCCACCGTGAGTTGTGTGGAGTGCATTCCTCTCAGCATCTGACAGACCGCTGTGTGAGCCAGCCGTAGTGTTGTCTACAGTTTTGTCACCCACATCTGAACCCACGTGACCTTCACGGTGGCTTCTTGGCAATAGACAACACACAGACACACCGACTGACTGTAGGACGGACGGGTAAACTAACAACACACACAGTCGCTGGGGCAGGCGGGCGGACTAACAGAACGACAATGATAGGATAAACAGACAGCTGAACACTAGTCTTGAGGCAACTGACCTTGTTTGTACAATACAAAGGATTATGGCAATCCTGTGGGCAACCTGGTCGGATGCTCGAGGCGTCAAATGTGTCTGACCATGATATGGGCTCCAGCGGGGGTCGCCATCTGGTGATAGACAGCGAAGACAATCAATCACCTAGCTGGAACAATCAAATGTGTCTGACCATGGTATGGGCTCCAGCGGGGGTCGCCATCTGATGATAGACAGCGAAGACAATCAATCACCTAGCTGGAACAATCAAATATGTCTGACCATGGTATGGGCTCCAGCGGAGGTCGCCATCTGGTGATAGACAGCGAAGACAATCAATCGCCTAGCTGCAACAATCAAATATGTCTGACCATGGTATGGGCTCCAGCGGAGGTCGCCATCTGGTGATAGACAGCGAAGACAATCAATCGTCTAGCTGGAACAATCATAACTGTATCAGATAAGTACTTAACATATACTAGGTACATGTAATCAAACGGAGGAAACTAATCACACTTGGTTAGAGACCACTATAAATATGTCTAAACATTCACGAAGGAAAGCCAAAGATAATGATATTAAACGAAGCAAATAACCACTCGATCCTCCATGGTGAAACCTCACTTCAAGAGACGGAATCGTACACAGATTTGGGGAAGCAATGTGAACAAATGGAGGAGCAGACAGAGATATTAAAATATGAATACAAAATGCAAGAGGCCAAATCGGGACTGAAGGGTGGATATGGAAGTCGTCCACCCAATTGGGTGATTGCTTCCTGTGTTGAAAGACTCGTGTGAGGGCGTGCATTGTCGTGGAGGAGAAGAAGGTCTGTTGGATTCTGGTACGACCGAACTACGAACACGTTGAGTTGTTTCAATGTCCTAATGTAAGTTTCCGAATTGATTGTATGTCCTCCTGGCATAACATCCACAGGAATCACACATTCAATGTCCCAAAAGACAGTGATCACGTCCTTTCCGGCTGAAGGAGTTGTCCTGGGTGTCTTTCTTCGTGGTGATTGCAGATGATGCCACTCCATTGACTGTCTTTTTGTCCCTGATTCAAAATGATGTGCCCAGGTTTCGTCAGCTGTAGCGATCTTAGCCAACAAACTTCTCTTCATCCGCAATGATAAGCTCTAACAATTCGGAAGAAATTGCCTTTCTTTGCAATAGATGGTCATTTGTGAGACTTTGATGAAACCATCTTACGCAAACCTTAAGAAATCCAATAATTTTTTATAACTGCATTTGCACTACCATAGCTGACTGACAACTGTACGGCCAATTGTTGAGTAATGATTCGCCAGCCTATCAGTAAGGATAATGCCCTCAGCACATTTCAACATTTCTGTGTTGGTGGCTGTGGATTAAGCAGCTACGCATCTCCACTTCCTGGTTCTTTGATTCTCTGAACCTGGCGACTGCCTCTGCTTCTATCGACTACAAAACTGCAATACACATCACATAGATGCTTGTGAGTGTTCACAACAGTTTCATTCTCTGAAACGAGAAATTCTATCGCATTTCGCTTCTTATAGCGCAAGTTCCATTGCTCATTGCACATGCTCCATTTCAGCGGCTTAGGGCAGCCAAATTATTTTGCTGGTTGGGTTGCAATTTGGCGCACATAATTGGCACATGTGATATTTGAAGTGTGCAAAATGTCATGCAAATATCTTCATTATTAGCATAAAAACGATGGGGTGTATTACTTTCTATACGTCCCTCGTACAACAAATATCAATATTTACATATTTATTTGTGAACGTTTATACATCTGTCAGACAGGCAGAATGACAAATTAAAAGATAGAATGACAGAGAGACAAAGTGATAGACAGAGTGAAAGACAGACAGAGTAACAGATAGATACAGTGACATACAGACACAGTAATAAACTGACTGAAGGAGTGACAAACAGACAATGTGACAGACAGGGTGTGTGACAGACAAAGTGAAAGACAGAGAGAATGATAGAGTAAAAGACCCGAGTGACAGACAGAAAAACACGTAGTGACAGAGCTACAGGCAAACACGATGACAGTCAACAAACTTAGTAACAGACAAACAAACAGACAAACTAACTAACAGACAGACAGACAGAATAACAGAGTAAAAGACCCGAGTGACAGATAGAAAAACACATAGTGGCAGAGCTATAGACAGACATAACGACAGTCAAACAATCTAAGTAACAGACAAACAAACTGACAGACAGACAAACAAACTGACAGACAGACAAAGTAACTAACAGACAGACACATATCCAGCATCACCTCAGATCGCCAATGGGAGCCTGTGCGTAGGGAACACCATGAAAGACTCGAACTCCGTCACTGTAGATCCCTCTCACCAACCCGTACTTGGTGTGGACCAACAGTGGGTCGGGCTGTTCCCCAGTGTCCGCGGCACGTGTATCCCTGGCGTATGTTGGGCTCAGAACCAGAAATGTCGTCACGATAAATACAGCTGTTGCAGGGACTAACTCTTTGTTGATACATGTCGCCATGAGTAGTCGTTTCTGCATTGTTTACAAAAATATATAAGCAGTTATTTGCATGTGCTTTATTATTATTATCATCATGTGCCATGCCGGTAAGCCTGGGCGGTCATGTTTCGCCATCTCACTCGATCTCCAGAGTCGTGGATCAGCTCTGTGATTTTTTTCTCGACTATCCCACGTGGCCAAGCCATCGAAGTAGTTACTTCTCTGCCTTCTCCGTGTTCTCTTCCACTCAATCTTGTCAGTTTCTAACGTTCCCATTCCCATTTTAAATGTTAATATTTTGCACTGTGTCGCTTGCTGACGGTATGTACTTTATAGAACATTGCAATAAACCCCAATGTTTTTGGCTGTTTGTGATGTTAGATAGGCACGTTTATGTTCAGAGGGTGTTGATGGGCACTCATGGAAGCAGAAGAAATCATTGTAAATCAGAGATCACACTTCCTATAGTCTATGCCTTTACAATCGACCCCCTCCAACACTGCAGTTCTCGGTCCCATCAGTCCTGGGTGACATTTTACCAACGATCATCATCGTGATCACGTGCCATGCCGATAAGCGTGGGCTATCATGTTTCGGCATCTCACACAATCACCAGAGTCGCGAATCAGCTCTGTGTTCTTGTCTCCACCATGCCACGTTGTCAAACCATTCATATATTTACTTCTCTGCCTTCTCATTGCTCTTTCCCCCTCAATCCCGCCAGTTGTTACCAAGTTCTCCCGTTTATTTATCATAACACGTCCAAAATATCTTGACTGCCTACGTCTATTGTCTCTAAGCTGTTTAAAGTTTTCATTTGTTGTTGTTTTTTTTGTTGTTTTTTTGTTGTTTTTTTTTTTTGGTTTTTTTTTTGTTATTGTTGATGTTGTTTTTCCTTGTTACTTCTGTCAAAAACAACAATTCTGCCATAGTCAAGTTTATACAGTTCTGGAACATGCCATGAGTGTGTAACAAACGTGGTCTACATGAGGAGACCGTGCAAAGTGACCCACCACGACGTTGGTAACAAAAGCGTGAAAAGCGTTCTGTATGTTTTCTGAGAGGACAAAACGTTACCTTCAGACAGTTGGGCTTGAACCATGGTCCGTGTCGGACCTGGTTCTGGGGTCATAGAGCATGGCTAATACTACGCCACTCTTTTAGAATAGTCAACATTTAGGCGTTGCGGTGTATATTTGTGAATCTTTTGTGGAATAACTGATGTGTTTTGTAGTGTAGCGATTAACAGACATTGAAAACGTATCCAGAAATGCTAGAGTTGATTTTTAAGAATCGTGTCTCACTCGTTTCTAGTTTGCGTGTGGTCAGAAGCAACGAGTGACAGTTAAAGGTAACTAATTATAATGGAGGTTCTGAATGTGTAGCTCTACATCAATTCCATGGAGTGGAGAATCAAGAGAAAGAAGGAATAGAAAAGACCGTCATCGAGCTTCCTGGCAATTTCCATTACCATTAGATGTTTTGTTTCTTCCAGCTTGTCTCCTCATTGTCGGCGTCTATCGTCCATATAACTTTAGAAGCTTTACATGATAATTCATTAAATGAGGAAACTTTGAGAAAGAACAGTCATGCACAACACTAAATTGTCTTATCCAAGCATCATCTATGACGGATGATGATACCAATATTGACTGCTGCATGACTGCCTCTATCACCCTACCAACAGCATATACACACAGTGCCGTGCAAAGGGGGGTGCTGGGGTTGCGACGCCCCCAGGTATCCAGCCGGGGAGCGGGGCATCCATTTAGGGAGAGGAGGCAGCACAGTGCAGTGGGAGGAGAGGGGGAATGAATTAGGGAAGGAACAATTTAGGGGCATCCAATCAAGGGGTTGGCCCCAGGCATCAAAGAACATCTGTACGCCACTGTATAAACAGCAACAACAGATGTGTTTGTCACTAACAAGTGTCATTATTGGTGAATGGAAAATTACATCTGGATATTTGTCACGAACGAAAACATGTTTGTTTTGAAAATATTTAAAACAGGATATAAGGAAGTGATGTTATCAGGCGGACATGAGGATCAATAGCTTGTGACACGTGTATTGCAAGGCAGAAGATCAAATGATTCGTCCATCTCGCTAGAATGCAACTTCAGTAATAGCACATGCGTTACATAAATGAAGATCTGATACGAGAGCAAGAGGACGCCCGAGATAAAAAGGACTTCAAAGAAATTGTATAATCATAAAGAATGACACTATTTAGTGCCACTGGTTGGGCGCTGAAACGTCAACTATTTGTCCCCCACAACGCTTGGCGGCACTAGTGGAAGATGATGAAAATGATGATGATGATGATGATGATGATGATGATGATGATGATGATGATGGCGACGATGATGATGATGATGATGATGATGATGATGATGATGATGATGATGATGATGATGATGATGATGATGACGATGATGATGATGATGATGATGATGATGATGATGATGATGATGATGATGATGATGATGATGATGATGGCGACGATGATGATGATGATGATGAAGATGATGATGATGGCGACGATGATGATGATGATGATGATGATGATGATGATGATGTCTGTTGAAAACAGGCAAATCCTTGTGGCAAATACAAAAGCAAGAGTACATATGAGCAGGTATTCACCGAGGACAGCTGGCGGCGACATGTTGTCACACGTGGGCGGTTGTCAGCGCAGAAGTTACAGTTAGTTGCATATCCTTTACAGGACGTCGCAGTCAACCCGATTATTTATTGGCTGTTTGTAATTTCTTGACAAATTTACGTTCAGTAGTTTTATATTGCTTTCTGAACGACCAGCACTCATGCCATTATATGGAAACCAACGCAAGGCGAACTGCTTCCATATCGCCCGCAGCTGTGTTTCGAACGCGGTATGCGGGACTATGAATTGCGTTTGTAACCCCTTCGTCACGGAGCCGGTGTCAGAGCAGAAACAGAATTACAAACATAGACATGTCCTAGCAGGCTGTTGACATCAAACATGGGCATGTTCTAGCAGGCTGTTGACATCAAACATAGACATGTCCTATCAGGCTGTTGACATCAAACATGGGCATGTCCTAGCAGGCTGTTGACATCAAACATGGGCATGTCCTAGCCTGCTGTTGACATCAAACATGGGCATGTCCTATCAGGCTGTTGACATCAAACATGGGCATGTCCTATCAGGCTGTTGACATCAAACATGGGTATGTCCTAGTGGGCTGTTGACATCAAACATAGACATGTCCTAGCAGGTTGTTGACATCAAACATGGGCATGTCCTATCAGGCTGTTGACATCAAACATGGGCATGTCCTAGCCTGCTGTTGACATCAAACATGGGCATGTCCTATCAGGCTGTTGACATCAAACATGGGCATGTCGTAGCAGGTTGTTGACATCAAACTTGGGCATGTCCTAGTAGGTTGTTGACATCAATTAGCTGGTCAAGTTTGTTGACTGTTGGTATCTGCCAGAAATGTTGCATTAACATAACAACTGTATTGATCCGCATCCATGAAAGTAAATAAACGAAGCGGAGATGAGATCACACAATAAAAGGTAAACAGGTCATAGGTGTGGGTACAAAGATTTCCCACATGCTGCCTCCACATGGTGATAACATCCTCATCATCATAACGCGTCACGCCAATAAGGCGTGGGCGGGCACGTTTTGTCGTCCCACACGGTCACTGTTGATCACCAGAGTCATAATAAAGCTATCTGCTTCTAGTTACTAAATGTTTGTTTGTTTGTTTATTGTGTGAGATAGAGACAGCGGGAAAACGAATGAAATTTATTTCAAAGGGCAAAAAATTGGGAACGCAGGCTAGTCTTGCACTCAGCCCTTTCAATCACTCACCTTTCGATCATCAATCATATATTGTGCATGTTGCGTTCACACAGAAATAAACAAACATTGTCATATGAATGTTGTCAACATAAACAGTTCATATTAATATGTTATGAGTTAGGCAGGCAGACACACACACACGCACGCACGCACACACACACACAGACACTCACACGTGCATAAACACATACATGCATACCTACACACATACTTACATTATTTACACACGCTTTCACAGTAATGCACCCACACAATAACACACAAATACACACTCACTAGCATACATATATACACATTGCTAATCACATTCTTTTTTGTTCGCATATCCTTTACAGGACATCGCTGTCAACATCAGCATCTTTCACCTGATTGTTAATTTCTTGGCAAGATTACGCTCAGTAGTTTTCCATTGCTCGTAAACGCTTACTCACTAAAATATATAGATGCGTACTCTCTCTCTCTCTCTCTCTCTCTCTCTCTCTCTCTCTCTCTCTCTCTCTCTCTCTCTCTCGTCTCTATTTCTGCATGTGTGTCTGCCTGCCTGCCTGCCTGCCTGCCTGCCTGCTTGCCTGCCTGCCTGCCTGCCTGCCTGCCTGCCTGCCTGTCTGCTTGCCTGCCTGCCTGTCTGCCTGCCTGCCTGCCTGCCTGCCTGCCTGCCTGCCTGTCTGCCTGCCTGTCTGCCTGCAAGCCTGCCTGCCTGCCTGCCTGCCTGCCTGCCTGCCTGTTTCATAACACAGTAAATCCGTGGCTGAAGCTAGAGATCATGTCTTACCCATGCAGCATGATCCCTCTCTCGGCCTGTCTAGTTTACTCCAGAGGAAGGTAACACCACTACGTCTGGAACAAGACAAACTGCAGAAGCTGCCGGATCAGCAAAACAATGCTCTAACTGTCCGCCGGTCGGAGCTTCCATTTTAGACCAGCTGCCGACCAAGGCTTAGGGCCTGGTCTGCCCTGCGATAACATTTTGTCTTTAGGTTGCATTTCCTCGCATTAGGATAAGGCTTGTACCCTCCCAATTGCACTCCACCAACCGAAGCCGTTGGCACAATATTTGGTGTCTGGTTTAGTGAGTGCTGCCCAACATTCGGCGCTAACAGAAACCGCCTACTATCATAAGATAGCTCAGTCATATCTGACTGAGACCTGACACAAGGTCTGACACAATATGCATCCCAGTGTGTGCAAATCGCTAGATGATAAACTCCCTGATGTGCAAAACTCATGATATAATATTCGTCCGCATGTTAAAACTCACTATAGGATATATATTCTTGTGTGTAAAACTCGCTATAAGATTTACGTCTGACTGCTAAAACTCACTGTATGATATACGCCCTGATGTGAAAACTAACTGTGTGTTATATTCATGATATAAAAAAAAGGCTTACTATATGATATACGTCCTGGATATGTGTGCTTTGATGTGGAAATTAACTATATGATATAGTCATGGTATGTAAAACTCACTATAAGATGTACGTTCTTGTGTGTAAAGCTCAATATAACATTTACGTCCACATGTTAAAACTCACTATAGTATATATGTCCTGTTGTAAAAGTTCGCTAAATGGCATACGTCATGATATATGAAACTCACTGTATGGTATAGGTTATGATATATAAAACACACTATACGATATACGTTATAATATTTCTAAGTGATTAATGTCTTATGTGAAAAGTCACTATATGATACACGTCCTGGTATGCAAAACTCACTATGTAATATACATAATGATTTATAAAAGATTTACCTCCAAATGTTTAAACTCACTAAAATATATACGTCACGTTGCTGAAACTCACTAAATGCTATACGTTATGATATCTAAAATTCACTATGTGGTATACGTCGTAATATATAACTCTCACTGTATGATATACGACGTTTTTATATATACAACTCACTATATGATCTACGTCATAATGTTCAAACTCGTTAAGTGCTTAACGTCTTATGTTAAAACTCACTATGTGATACACTCCCTGATGTGAAAGCTCATGGAGATTAGGTTGACGTTTGCCGGCAAGTCCTCACTTCAGCAGATATCTATGTCAACAGAAGTCCCAGGTACAACGGCTGCCGTGTAACTATATCACTCCTTGAGTCGGTGGCACAGAACAGCTGTTGCTGACGCACTCACGCCGCCCTATGATAGATGCCTCATACAGGTATGTTGTATGTAGCCTCCCGCATATTGATTAGACAAAGTGGGCACAACAACGGCCTAATTATACCTGTGTGCTTGATTAACAGAAGCCGCATGTATTGATTGGCACGCATAGACTTAGAGGGGAGAATAGGGATTAGAAGAATTTCTAGACATGACGGCCGCGCTAGTACAGTGGCTGGACTCTAGTCTGCCGTTCCTGTGGTCTTAGGTTCGATTAAAAATGTGTTTTAGGAAGGTTGGGGGGGGGGGGGTGTATTGTTCTGGGTCTCCAGATTAAAATGGGTACTAGGAAATGTTTTAGGAAGTAAAGGCGGACGGTTTGATTCCGACCACGTGAGCCGCTGAGTGGCGTTTGCTCTATAGAACACAAGAGTGTAGCCCCACATGTCCTATACGACTGTGATGTGTGAATCGAACTTTGACTTGACTACACACCATAACACGCCCATCTCCGTGTCTACGTCTATGACGAAGACAGCCCGCATTCTTGGGGCTTGTCATGAGAAGGGGAAGGCTGACTATGTCGTCACAACGGGAAGGGTGGAGGGGAATAGATGCAGGAGGATACCAAGAGAGAACATGCCGGACAGTGCGACATCATGTCACCGAGCAACGTCGGTATCTGAAATGATTGGAAGCACAAGAGACGGAAGGCTGTGGACTGACATAATCACCAACGCCACACGATATAGACTATACAATGATTGGCAGTACACGAGAAAGAAGGCTGTGGACTGACATGATCACCAACGCCACACGATATAGATTATAAAAAGATTGGCAGTACACGAGAAAGAAGGCTGTGGACTGACATGATCACCAACGTCACACAAACTATGAGAAGTGGAAGCCAAATTAGTGTAACTCAGCGCTGCCACACAAACAATTCCTCTAGGGTATAAAACTTCACGTGGAAGGCGACCTAGTGTTAGTTTGAAAGCGTTTACTATCGGCTGTGGTGAGAGTTCTGCAAAGTACCTTATTGTTTGTACAGTCTCACTACATTTTGTATGTCGAACAAATCTGACAAATGAAGTACTTGATGTCATCAAATAACGTGCTATAAAATTAATAAAATTAGTTACAATTGTCACTGCTATGGTCTAACACTGTTTTGGGGGAAGCTGGAAAGTACAAATGAAGTATTCACTATAACAGGTGTTAGAAATGTCCATAACGGACTTCAAGGCATGACTGTACATGTCTCTTCACATAGTCAAATACTTTTTGCAACGTGTCTGTTGTTATTTCTTGAATGGTAATTCTGATTACTTCTTTCGGGTCTTCAATTGTGTGCACATTATTTTTGTAAACATTTCCTCTCAAGAATACCCCATAGATAATAATCTAATGGTGTTAGATCTGAAGAACAAGCAGGCCAAATTCCACGTTATATTAATCGATTTGCAAACATTTCTTCCGAAAAACGAAGTGATCCACTAGCTGTGTATGCAGATGCAACATATTGATGGAACCAAGCTTCTTCAATTTCACCCCCATTCAGCTGTTCTAAAGATTTAAAGGTTAAAGAATGTCAGTACGGTACAGTTCGGCTTTTATAATGTTGTTGAAGAAAATTAGTCTAATAAGGCGCTTTCTACTGGCGGCAAACCATACCTCAATACTCACGTCGTGCAGAAGCGCTTCTGTAATTCATTGGGATTTAAACTGCTCCAAATACGATTATTTTGGTTTTTAATATATCGGGACGGATGAAACCATGCCTCATTAGAGAAGAATGTTACATCATAAATCGACCCGTCTGCTTTAGCTACAAACGTTTGAAACCACGTGGAGCGGTTGACTATAGACGTATTATCACTCTTTTAGTTCAGACGCAACAGAAATCCTGTATGCATGAAAATGTATCGTTGTTTAAGAATTGTGTGCACTGTGTTCACTGTTTAAGAATTGTGTGCACTGGGCTCACTGATACGTTCACTTGTTGCGACATTTGTATTAAGGACTTGCTTTGACTTGTCAGGATTCTGTCGTAAATATCCAGAGATTTTTCTGTAGACACAGCAGGTCTACCACATCACGGAGAATCTTCCACATCTCCTGTAATAAGAAACTTATTCAACAAATTGCTAATCGTAATGCGATGTGGAGGTTGTTTATCAGGAAACCTTGCTAAAAATCTTTGAATAACCATCCGTGTGTATCGACCGCTATTTCGAAACACTGGTGATAAAACCCTTCTGTTTAGAGTGCAAAGAATTACTCCAGCAGAGACAGCCACATATTGCTTCACGATGGACTGTGGAGCACATTTTTTTTTTAATGACATCATTAACTTCATTTTTCAAATGTCTTCTACATACAAAAAGCAGTGAGACTTTACAAATACCCGGTACTTTATGCCTAAAGATGGTGATGATTGTGAAGTATTGCCTCATGAGGCGACCTATCAGCTTTCAGCATGGCAAAACACGTCCCTCCTACATAACACAACCACAAGGAGTTTCTAATATATTGATCCCTGAAGACACGCTCGAGTGTACCAAGTGGCTCACAAGTTCATCAAATGTAGATTCATCTAGCGCAGTAGTTCCCAAGCTTTTCAAGCAGAGGGCCATATCTACTATTTTCGGTAGTTAAGCTGGCCACAGCGTTATACAATTATAAAATTCGTGCAATATCATTCTTACCTTTCTTAACTTTCGTCAACACAATTTTAAAACGTTAAAGGCAGTCAGTGTCAGTACTACACAGTGGCCATTTTTTAGTTTAAAATCAAAAGTTCATTTAACAATATATTTTAAGAAAGTTTCGAAAATCGCTATTAATGTTATTAATTTATAATTGTAACAGATTTTCATAACCAGTTACTTAAGTTCAGATGCCAGTTTATCAATGTCTGGGCACAAATCTGTCTTGCCCAAAGTCATAAGCGCAGCTAGGTTACTATCGGTGAGTCTGGAACGTTGCTTGTTTTTTTTTTTATAACGCTCACTGCGGAAATGACAGCAACGCTCATTGCGGAAATGACAGCAAGGCGCCTTGCGCACTCTGATTGGTCGACAAGGCTGGGATATGGGAATTTCATAATGTTTCGTTGCGAACTAAACAGGCGCATTCGATAATATCTTAGCATAAAAACCACGAGTAGAGTAAATTATCGCACGCTGGTAGGGCGCTCCGAGTGCATTTTTAAAATTATTAAAATATATTATATTAAATAAGGAGGCCTCGCGTGCCACTTTCTGACAGCTGGCGGGCCACAAGTGGCCCACGGGCCGTGGTTTGGAAACCTCTGATCTACCGTATCTCTGGACTGACACCCTGCCTCCAGCAGATGCCGCACGGACGATCTCGCAAAGGTGCTCTACTGATCTACACTAAGTCTGGCTGACATCTCGCCTGGAGCACCTGTTGCACGGACAATCTCTCAGGGATTGTCTCCTGATGTACACATGCAGATCACGGACTTTCATGGTGCATGCTTGTCCGTGGACAGCTGTTGTAACTTCAAGCTGACACAGAACATATATTGCTTCTTTGAATCCCGTGTGTGATCCTGCACAGTGGGGTTTCGGAATAAAATACACATTATGTTGTATAATGTGCATGTGTTGCACTTCTTTTCTGTATAACATAGCTGACTTCTGCTGCTGATGATGCTACTACTACTACTTCTGCTGCTGCTGCTGCTGCTGCTGCTGCTACTACTACTACTACTACTACTACTACTACTACTACTACTACTACTACTACTACTACTACTACTACTACTACTACTACTACTACTACTACTACTACTACTAATATCACTACTACTACTACTGTTGTTGTTTATCCATCAAGAATGATGATGACCATTCATTTCATCCAGTGGGGTTGAAAGTATGGAGCCGTGAGTTCTAAGATGGCTGTTAAAGCCTATTTTGGCTCGAAATGTTCTTTGACAATGTGGACAAAGAATGCTTGATGTTTCTGGACGAGGATTTCCTGCAGTGGTTTTTCTGTTCTGTCATTTCTTCACAGCTCTTGCAGTCCTCGTTGCCTTACAAGTGACTGCACCCTTGCGTAATGATGCACGTCACGAATTTCGGTCTCTGGCTGCAGTCTCCCAGGTGTCATGATGAATTCCAAAAGCATTCAGTGAGATGTTCAGTGTCTTTAAATCGTTTCCTCTGGCCACCTTGGGAGCGTTTACCACAACGCCGCTCACCGTAAAAAATTCGTTTAGGGAGCCTGTGATCTGGCATGCGAGTTAAGTGACCAGCCCAGCGAATCTGATTCTTCATTAGTATAGTGTGGATACTGGGCATGGACGCTCTTTCTAGGACTTCAGTGTCTGGGATCTTGTCTTGCCATTTAATCTTCAGTAACTTCCTAAGGCAGATTGTGTGGAAGTGGTTTAATTTCCTAGCGTGTCGCTGATAAACAGTCCAGGTTTCACAAGCATATAGCAGTGTGGATAATACAACTGCTTTGTAGACTTTCAGCTTTGTTTGCAGGCTTATTCCAGTTCTGTCCCATACATTCTTGTACAGTCTGCCAAAGGCCGCGCTGGCCTTGGAGATTCTTGCATTCACTTCATCATCAATTGAAGCAGCTTGTGACACAGTGCTGCCAAGATAGGTGAATTTGTCCACAACACTTAGTCTATGACCATTCACTTTGATATTCGGCACAATGTGATTATTCCCTGGAGCTGGCGGGTCATAACTACAGTCTTCTCCAAGTTGATATTGAGCCCAATGTTGGCACAGGAATGTGAGAAAGCTGAAACATTATGTTGCATGTCTGCCTCTGAGTTGGCATATAGAGCGCAATCATCAGCATACAGGAGCTCTCTGACGGTGTCGCTGTTAATTTTGGTTTTAGCTTTCAGCTTTCTGAGACTGAATAACTTTCCATCCATACGGTAGTTGATGTCTATTCCAATGTCGTTGTTCTCGAAAGCATTTGTCAGTATAGCTGAAAACATGAGACTGAACAGTGTTGGTGCTAGGACACATCCTTGCTTCACCCCATTAGTGACAGGAAAAGGCTCAAACAGTTCACCATTTTCCTGTACTCTTGCCTGCATACCATCATGAAATAGCCGGACTATTTGGACAAACTTTCGTCGACAGCCATATGTTGTTATAATCATCCACAGTTCTTCTCTGCTGACTGTATCAAAAGCCTTGGTAAGGTCAATGAAAGTGGACAACATTTCGCAGTTATGTTTCTGACATTTCTCTTGCAGCTGCCTTGCAGCGAAAATCATGTCAACAGTTCCTCGTTCTTTTCTTAAGCCACATTGACTGTCATGAAGAAGACCTTGATCGAGATGGGCTGTGAGGCGATTGAGAAGAATTCTGGAGAGTATCTTCCCTGCAATTGAAAGCAAGGAGATTCCTCGGTGGTTGTCACAGGATTGGCGGTTTCCTTTACGTTTGTAAAGATCAGACAGGTGTGCCCCTTGGAGAACATCAGGCGAGGAGAGGAGTGGGTCAGAGTGCCAGCCGTGCAGTCAGACTTGTGCAGAGTTATAATCACATTAAGCCGGGAGTGCAGGGAATGGCCAGCAGGGGCCACGGAAGTGGAAATCCAGCAACTAATTCAGGATAATGCTCGCTCGGGTGATGTAATTATCTATACAGATGGTTCGGTGTTGAGTGGTAGGAGAAGTGCCTGGGGGTTCTTAACAAAAGCTAATGGTCGACGTTTGGTGCAGGAGAGCCTGGCATATGATACCACAACATCTAGCTTAAGAATGGAGGTGGAGGCGGTCAGTGCAGCTTTCCTCTGGATGGAGAATACGACACACACACACACACACACACACACACACACACACACACATACACACACACACACATACACACATTGTGATTGTAACTGACTCAGAAAATATGCTGAGGAGGGTGAGGACAGGCAAGCTTCGTGCAGAGTGGCTTGCTTCGCTTGGGAGGTCACGGGTGGCAAGCATCGCCTGGATCTTTTCTCCGGGGCATGCTGGTGTGCTGGAGAATGAACAGGCGGACAGATTGGCTGACTCTACAAAACTTGGTGGAGTATTGATGCATGACAAGGCAGACGTGGTTGCGGCCTTGTGGGAGCCCGTGCCGGCGGTAGCATAGCTACCAGCAGGGCCTTCCAAGCCCGACAGGTCAAAGGGTAGAGAACAGACAAAGAGAAACACCCTAGTCCTCCAATTTGGGGGTTGAAGCGTGGTGTTAACATCCCCACCTTTGTAAAAACTATTTTGTTACGAAACAGATACATAAGCCTTGAATTCGGACTGACTTATTCGGACAACCATAAGGGAAGAAATACAAACTAGAATCAATTCTGGAAATAAGATATACTATGCACTACAACATCTACTAAAATCAAATGCGCTATCTCGTAACACTAAAATCACAATATACAAAACACTGATCAGACCAGTTGTGCTGTATGGCTCTGAAACCTGGAGTACAACGAAAGGAGACGAAGCCTTGTTACAAACCTTTAAGAACAAAGTTTTAAGACGCATCTTTGGTCCCATTAGGGATACACAAAGTGGAGAGTGGAAAAGAAGAAGTAACAAAGACATTTATGATTTGTTTAAGTCCCCGCTAATCACTGGTATCATGAAGGCTACTAGACTACAGTGGCTGGGGCATATAGAAAGAATGGAAGATAATAGGGAAACAAAACTCGCTTACACTCGGGAAATAAATGACCGTAGACCCAGAGGTAGGCCAAGAAGACGGTGGAGAGATAATATACATACAAACCTACAAGCACTTGGAATCAACGACTGGCAAGAGAAGGTCAACCAGAGAGACGAATGGAGAAGGATTGTATCTGCAGCAAAGAACCTCACTGGCTCGGAAGGCTGAAAAAGAACTGTTCATGTGTAAATACATGAATATGTATTTAAATAGCGACAACAACAAAACCCCAGTATTTAAAACAGAGAGATATTACGGCTCGTAGCTCCTTTCTTTACATCTTTAACCGTCAAGAATGAGCACATTTACCTTCTTTGTCACCGGGCGGTGGGGTCTATTGCCACAGTCCGGACAGCATAAAGGGAGGCTATACCTTGTGGGTCGGTTTTCTTTGTCAGCCAAGGAATGGAAATATGACCTAACCAGTTAGAGATTCCTCTGACCTCTGCTTCAGTCCAGCCCACCCCAAATAAATCCTTTGTTATTGTGATTAAGCAGCCACCATGTGTAGCAAACTTTAGTCTGCTCTCTCTCTCTCTCTCTCTCTCTCTCTCTCTCTCTCTCTCTCTCTCTCTCTCTCTCTCTCTCTCTCTCTCGCTCTCAAGCAGACACTATATTTACCCGTTTTGCGGTTTGCTTTGTACAATGGGATGCTTGCTGCGAGGTTTAATATGCGAAAATCTGTGTAGATTCACACAAGAGTCCCATGTTCGGAAACAAAAGTGTTTCAGCACTACCTTTGAACTTGTTTAAACGAAACTAAGTGTGAATGGGAAATCCTGGAGTTTGAACGAGTTTCTTTTGGTATGCATAGGAGCAAATGATTACTCAACCATCATCGCCAACAGGTCATATGTAGGTAATTACGCCATGCCATGAATATATTGTTGTCACATGCGTATGAATGTATATGTTGTATTCGCAAATGTAGAAAGACACTGTTCTTGTGCAGAATAAACGTTTTAAAAAATTAATAAGCTTGTGAGAGTGAAAACCCTGGGCATCTGCATTCTGCGGCTGACTCAGTCACATGACTATTAATCTGAGCCAGAGATGGACCCTAATATAACTTATCCTTGAGGTTGAACGGGAATTGGGTAATGGTTGAATCGAATCGAATCCTAATCCATTTGATCGTCCATTCCCACGATATCCTTGCTCTTCCGGCCCACAATGTGTAACGGGACAGATTTTTGTGACGTGCCGGTACAATTTGCAAGCCATGCCAGTGACAAACTAAACGGCAAACTCTAAATTACCGCTTTTATTTGGCCATTATTACATAACCCCGGCGCTCTCATGGAGATAATAATACGTCTCTGCCATCTGCCTGTTGGAACACTAATCAATTTCACACATAAATACAAGCCAAACTGGTATATTGACAAACCCAACAAGCTTGTCGGAGAAATTATCTCAGTGAAATAGCCATATTTGGGTAAGATAATTTGTCATCGGTTTACCGGATTCGGGAACTTAAGTGCAGTCAGAATATAAATACGTGGCAGGAATAGATAAGACCACAAAGTACAGGTGTGGATTGTAATTTGGACAAGGTGAGTTATGTTGCATGGCCCGAATCAACGACTTTGAAGTATGTGATTGTTTATAGTCTCTGTGTGGGTTTTATGAGTCGCAGTAGCTTTTTTATACTACTGCACTCCAGCTGAGAGTGGTCGTGCCAGTTGGGTGAAGGTGTCCTGATGATTGGAAACTGGGTTTCGACAACTCTGGTGATGTAGTCTTCAGTATGGCCGGTGGTAGTTGTTATTTGTTGTTATAGTTCCTGTTTACTGTCGTGGTTGTTGTTGTTGTTGTTGTTCTTGTCGTTGTTGTTGTTGTTGTTGTTGTTGTTTGTGAATACTCTAAAAGTTACAGTTGGTTGCATGTCCCTCACTGAATGTCGCAATCAACCCCAACATTCTTTTAGAAGTGTATGGTTTACAAGACAATTCTTACCCAGAAAATTGCACTCGTGAACCAAGTGACGTAGCCTGGAATCAAACCTGCAGCCTTCACAGCGCGAGGCAAGCGGCGTAACTATTGGGCCTCCCTCCACATGTATTAGGTATTACATTGTCAACAGACGTCCACCTAATGGCGAGCGGAAGGCAGGTGACAGCAAACACAAGAGACTGGTATATTTCACCATAATAAATCCAACTGGCTTGAATTGATTAGGTGCGGAGATAAGACGCGTCGTGGTTGCTTTTGAGTACAGTTAGAAAGCATCCAGATATCCAACTATTTAAGATCTTCGGTTGTTACATTTTCTCTTTGGTGTCTATTTGTTGTTTTCTTCTTCCCTTTACATTCTAAGGATGCCAATCATTTCCTAAACCTTTGAGTAACGTCAGAGCCACATATCCGTTCAAGAGAAACCCATTCAAGTTTACACCCCCATCAATGTATCATGGGACTCCTGTGGGATTCGTGGACCCCACGCAAAGAACTCATTCTTTTTTGGACGTGTATCCACAATGGACCATATGCTGCCCACCATCTATCGCCTCGCCCGTCCATTCTTTGCTGCTTATTGTACTTCTTTCTTTGTCTTTCCCATTACACCCATCTCTGTGTCCTACTCTCTTTGTTGTTCTTTCTGTGTTTTTCCATTATAACCTCCGTTGTGTCTAACGGTCTTTGTAGTTTCCTATTTATTTATCTCTGTGTTACTCTCTCTTTTTGATTTCTTTCTTATTTATCAGTATGCTATTCTCTCTCTCTCTCTCTCTCTCTCTCTCTCTCTCTCTCTCTCTCTCTCTCTCTCTCTCTCTTCCCTGTATATAACTGTCATTTTGGGAGTTCAGCATCTCTTCCCTGTATGTAACTGTCTTTTTGGGAGTTCAGCATGAGCGACTGGATAAGAGTGCTCGCTCCTAAACTTCCGGTGTGCTGATGTCGAGGTCACGAGTTCATCCCTTAAATCATTAAGTTGAGTTAAACTTAAATAGATACATCGGCAGACTTCCGGTTTCAAGATGGCGACGGACGGTCGTGTTGTTTTGTGTTCGTTAACTTTTTCACGTAGGGGATGGATTTATTCATCTCTTGCGTGTAATTGGTGTGCCAGGATGTTAAACCAGGAGTTTCTACTCAAGATCTGCGCGGGTGCTATGGAGTTCGTGCATCGAGCGAAGTCTTCCTTGAGTGAATTTTCAGCAGCGTGTGTGGTTCTCAGCAGTCTGTGTTTACGTTTTTTCAACATGGCGAAACAACGTGTGTTTTCCGAGCGGTCAGCAGTCAACATAACGAAGCGGCGTGGTAGCCGCGCAGGGAGGAAGAAGCAAGGTAAGCGCGATGGTTTGAGACGTTTTAGACTCAAGAGTCACCGTCTAGGACTCAGGAACATCCGTATTCTATATTGGAACTGTGCCAGTGTAAAACAACGGGTCTCTATTTTAGAAACCCTAGTTTACAAGAACGACATTGTAGCACTCCAGGAGACGAGACTGGGCGATCAGCCACTCCGAATTGCCGGCTTCAAATGTTTCTACAACAGACGACATCTGGGAACGGCGATTCTCGTTTGCGACAGCATGGTGGCGTCAGAGCTAGACATGTCCAGTTGGGACAGTGACGATATACAAATACAGGCGTTGAGAGTTCATTCCAGTATACCATTCGTGGTGGTTAATGTTTATGCCCGCAATGCGAGTGTGGACGCCCAGAAGTGACAGTGCTTAAGTGGCATATTAGGCCACGAGAGAAATGTTATTTTCTGTGGTGACTTCAACGCTAAAGGCAGATCATGGGGAAACACTTCCTCCAATACACAAGGGGAGGAGCTCGAGACTGCACTGGAAACCATCGACCTGGTTTGTATCAACAGTGGCTGTGTCTCCAGGACAGCAAGCCGTCCAGGCGATTAGGACAGTGCTATTGATCTGGCGCTAGTTTCACCTTTACTCACTACAGTGTGAAGATGGGGTGTCCTAGGACACCATGGCAGCGACCACCACCCTTGCAGCGTATTGGTGGAGAAAGGCAGAACCAGGCAGCACAAGCTAAAGGTAAAGACGTTCCAGTATGACAGTACAGGGCAGGATGTGGTGAGTAAAATAAGACGTGACAAGCGCAGAACGTTTCAGGGCAGGAAAAAAAGCTGGGAGCAGCCACCGTGGTGGAGTTTCGAGGTGGAGAAGGCTTGGGTGGATAAGCGTAGTGCTGTAAGGAGATGGCAAAATGCCAAGAAGAACAGAGCTGGTCATCCTAGTCCCTGCTTGCACTTAGAAAGAGAGATGCACACAAAAGTAAGCTATTTCAAAAAAACTGGTCACGGTGGTTAAAAGCGAAAAATGGGCAGAGGTGTGTCAAAGAGTAAGCACAGACAAGTCACTGAAATTGTTCTGGCGACTACATAAAAGCATGAGTGGTGTAGTCAAGAATAAGAGCATTTCTGACTTCCAAGGTGCTGACCTCATCTGGCAGAGGACTGACGAGGACAAGGGCAAAGCCCTCTTTGAACGCTACCTTGAGCAGAGCAACCAGACAGACATGGGAGGCCGAAATCTGGCCAAGGAGGTCACCTCAGACAGATGCAAGGCCCAGAACACTTCGGATGAAGACACAGTGACAGTGAAAGAAATCAAGGCTGTGCTTCGACGATCAAAAAACAGTGCTCCAGGTCCTGATGGCATAAGATACGACGACATAAATAGGTGTACCGCACAGCTATCTGATTCCCTTGCCGAAGCCTGACAAAGACCACACAAAAATTCAGGGATATCGAATTATAACCATGCAGAATACAATAGGCAAGCTGCTGGAGAAGGTAATTGCCAGGAAAATATCAAGCCAACTAGAGAGGCAAGGTGTTTTCCCATCTACCCTGGGTGGGTACCGTCCAAAAAGAGAAACCTGGACCAATGCAGCAGTCTTTGCCCAGGATGTCTATGAAGGTTTCCACTCAGGCACTGAAACCGTTGCTGCAGCGATTGATCTTGAGGACGCATAAAACAGAGTACCACTGGATTTTTTAATGTTTCAGCTTCTTGAACTAAACGTAAGTCCATTCCTCCTTAGTTGGATCGCTGCAGCCCTCTTCCAACGGAAAGTAGTTTTTAGATGTGGCAGTTGGACTTCGGAACCAACAACAATATATCCTGGTCTACCACAGGGATCACCATTATCTCCGGTACTGTTCAACGCCTACACAGTGAGAATCACCAGTGAGCAGATCACTGGACCTGGCAGGACATTGTCATATGCCGATGATGTTTTAGTGTATCGTCAGGGTAAGGATAGAGAGGAGGTTGCTGTGGAACTACAAACCGAACTCAATCGCATAAGTACTTGGTGTGATGAAGCTGGCTCAATGGTCAACCCAACAAAGGCAACAGTCACTTGGTTCTCGTTGAATAATCATATTGTCAACAATCCAACACCAACTGTAATGCTGTGTTCAGAGACGGTGGAAAGAACGCAGGCAATGAATTACCTGGGGATACAGTTTGATCGAAGCCTTGCTTATAATGTGCACATAGACCAGGTGATAACAAAGGCCAAGCGGGGTTTGGCAGCGATGCGGGTGATGGCGGCAGCAAACTGTGAGCAGCGCCATCTATGTCTTATGTACGAGGGGCTGGTCATGTCTGTTTTGGAGTATGCAATGGCAATCTTGACTCTCAGCCATAAGCAGATAGAAAGGATGGAAAGGATACAGAATGAAGCTATGCGCATTATTCTTGGATGTACAAGAGATACAGCATGCAGGGCGATGCGCTACCTTCTTGATTTTCCAACCATTGAAGAGAGAATACATGTTTGCAGGGCACGCGCCTACCTCAGAATTAACGCAAACACACAACATCCACTGCATTGTGAAATTAGGAAGGTGAAGGGCAGCAGGTTAAAAAGAGGACGGTCGTGGATGGGTCAAGCCGAAGACAATCTTCAACAGGTGTGTTCACTTGAGGACTTAGAACCTGGCGAGGAGTGGGTGCAAGTGCCAACAGACTTCTGCACATCCTTTTCAGTTTGCATCCAACTAGATAGAAAATGCAGACAAGAAAATCCGGCTGCTGTTGAGGCTGAAGTACAAGCGTTGATTTTCGAGAATTCGCTAGACGGTGACGCGGTCATCTACACAGATGGGTCGGTCGTCCGACATGTGAGAAGCTCATGGGCCTTTACAGCTCGGGCCGGAGGGAGAATTGTGAAGGAGGACTCTGGTGCTTTCACTGAAACCACAAGTAGCCTGACCATGGAAGTCATGGCAGTAAGTAAATCAATAACATGGCTCGAGACACAGACATTCACTAGGGCTTGTTTCCTAGCGACTCAATGAACATGATCAAGAGGATAGAGGAGGGGTCGATCCGAAGAGAATGGTTGCTGCCTCTGAAGCGGTCTCGGCTGGCAAAGATTAGTTTCATCTTCGTGCCAGGGCATGCGGGAGTACAAGGAAATGAGCGGGCTGACAAGCTCGCAGGTGAGGCTACTGTGGAGGGCGGACGCGCCATGGACCAGGCTGACATTCTGAATGCTCTACGTGAAGTGAGACTTTTGCGAGAACCAAGTGATGACTGTGAATCTACAACAATGGCCAGACTGCGAGAGCAGCAAATTAAAAGAGGGGTGGCCAAACAAGAACACTACGCAGGAAGCCAAAGAAGATTGATAAACCAACACAGAACTGGCGTCGTTAGCCGCTACACGCTGCGGGATTTGCTGAGGAGGGGATCCGAGCACTTATGGACTGAATGGTTCGATGTGCAACGAGGATGATCTGTCGACTAACTAACTAACTAACTAGATACATCGGCATTGAAACAACCAGTCAACTATACTTGAGTGAAGTAAAATATAAATAACGGACTAATCGTTGAAGAAGGTATGGAACAATATAGACGTAAAGATCCTGAGGATAAAATCAATCCAAAATGGGAATGAGTAAAAACCAGTTTTTTTTTTATTTTTATTTCCCGCATATCCTTTACAGGACATCGCTGTCAACACCAGCATTTTACCGCTGTCGTTGATTTCTTGGCAAGATTACGCTCAGTAGTTTGCCATTGCTTTCTGAGCGGCCGGCTCACTTTTTCCGTAAATTACCAACACGGCGAGAACCGATTCCAATTCTCGCGCGCTGCGTTACCCCACGTGGATAAACGGGATTACGAAGAAAGTCGTTTAACCCTCGGCCAGATTTGCAAATACCACCTCGCCAATGAAGATCAATAAGAAAAAGCAATTATGGATAGCCGATGAAATCTTGAGCAAAATGACTCAAAGAAAGTAGAAGGTCTAGAAAAACTGGGAATGAGAAGAGAGTTAATGAAAGAAATAAAAAAGTGGTAAGTGAAATATTTTGGCCACTTTAAAATACATAATAGTCTTGGAAAAACCATACTGGTAGTGGTAGGCAAGGTTAAGGGCAAGCGAGCAAGAGGTAGACAACGATACAAGTGGGAAGATAACATCAAGAGATGGACGAACATCAATCTGACAGAATGTACAGTCAGGGCGAGAGACAGACAATGTTTGAGATCCATTGCCGCCAATCTTCATTGTGGAGAAGGCACCTGATTAACTGATTGATTAATTGTCTCTCCTATTACCCACTCCTTGTGTTGAGGTGTATTTTTAGTGTCCTGTCCTTCTCGCCTTTTCTGTTTTCTACCAAATTTGTTATTTCTTTCCGATCTCTGCTATTATTCGTTCTCTGTGTTTAACTCTGTGTTGAACCCTGTGTTTAACTATGTGTTGAACCCTGTGTTTAACTATGTGTTGAACCCTGTGTTTAACTATGTGTTGAACCCTGTGTTTAACTCTGTGTTGAACCCTGTGTTTAACTATGTATTGAACCCTGTGTTTAACTCTGTGTTGAACCCTGTGTTTAACTCTGTGTTGAACCCTGTGTTTAACTCTGTGTTGAACCCTGTGTTTAACTCTGTGTTGAACCCTGTGTTTAACTATGTGTTGAACCCTGTGTTTAACTCTGTGTTGAACCCTGTGTTTAACTCTGTGGTGAACCCTGTATTTAACCATGTGTTTAATTATATGTTTAACTCTGTGTTTAACTCTCTGTTTAACTCTGTATTGATCCATTTGTTAAACCCTGTGTTTAATCGTGTATTTTAGTTATCAGTTATCAGTTAGGGTATCTTCATTGCACTCCGGACATGTCCATAGGTGCTCAGATCCTCCACCCAACATAAGCATCAGCGTCCGGTGGCTAATAGTGCCAGTTCTGTGTTGGTTGACGAAGCACCTCGTTTTCCCGATGTACCTCTCGTGTCTGGCCGTGCCAATTCTTACTCCCAAGTCTTTCATCCTGGACAGCGATGTGGATTCACTGACGTCAAAGTCTTCTGTTCTCGACATGTCTTTAGGGGCGTTAATAACATCGGCACGATCCATGGGCTGGCCATCTGCAGGGGTGCAGAGCCAGCCAGTTTATCAGCTCGTTAATCGTGTATTTAACCTGTTTCAACCCTGTGTTTAACCCTGTGTTTAACTCTATATTTAACGTTGTGTATAACCCTGTGTTTAACTCTATGTTTAACTGTCGTGTCCACTTTGTAGCAGATAAGAGTCACCTGTTATCGCTGCTAGCCCAAATACTTGTTCCCCCCCCTCTTCCCCCTCCCCCACCCCACCCCCCCCCCCGACTTGTGGGATTTGGAAGACAATTTTTCGTTTATATGACATAAGGTAACCAGTACCATTCCACATCTTTACTTGTCTGATACAATGCGCTAGGTATATTGTGGTGTTGTTACTTTCTGCCCATGTGACTGAGCAACTAGCCCATTGTAATGTGGCCTTACTATCACAGTAAGCTGCTACAATAACCCACTCTATCTCAACTAGTTGCTACAATAACCCACTATGTCCCAGCTAGCTGCTTCAATAAAATACTCTGTCCCCGCTAGACTGTCACAATAACCCACTCTGTCCCCGCTAGACTGTCACAATAACCCACTCTGTCCCATTTAGTCGCTTCATAAAACATTATGTCCTATCAAGACTGTCAAAATAACCCACTCTGTCTCAGCTAGATTGTCACAATAACCCATTCTGTCCCATCTAGAGTGTCACAATAACCCACAATGTCCCAGCTAGTTGCTACAATGACCTACTCTGTCCCAATTAGGCTGTCACAATAATCCACGCTGTCCCAGCTAGTTGCTACCATAACCCACTTTATCCAAACTAAACTGTCACAATAACCCATTCTGGCCTAGCTAGACTGTCACAATAACCCACTATGTCCCAGCTAGTTGCTACAGTAACCCACTCTGTCCCAGCTAATTTCTACGATTATCCACTCTGTCAAAGCTAATTGCTACAATAGCCAACTCTGTCCCAGCTAGCTATCACATTAACCATTCTGTCCCGGCTAGACTGTCAAAATAACCCATCTGTCCCAACTAGACTGTTACAATAACCCACTCTGTCAGTGGATATATGTGCATACGAAAGAGTGCGTATCTGTGTGTTATTGAGTGCTCGTAGAGCTGTGAGGGTTTGTCTCAATAATGTCTGTATGTTTTGAACGAACGAGCGAACAAACGAACTTTATTTTCAAAGGGTCACAAATTGACCACGCAGGCCCGTTTTACATTCGACCCTTCCAATGACTCATAATGTGTGTATGTAGGTATTATGTTATATGTTCATGTTTGTGTGTGTGTGTGTGTGTGTGTGTGTGTGTGTGTGTGTGTGTGTGTGTGTGTGTGGATGTGCGCGCGCGGGCGAGCGCGTGCCAGCCTGTCTCCAGTCTCATAACATGGTAATTTGCGTTGTTTATTTTCACAGAATTCATGTGACAATGTCGTTTCTACGTGAATGTAGTATACATAATAGATAATTGATGTGCGACAGCTGCGTGTCCAATTTGTGACCCTGTCAAAATAAATAAAGTTCATTCGCACCTTTTGTTTATTTCATTTGTAATCAGTAGAAAGTAACTCTACAGGAAATTGTCCAGCACATCCTACTGCTGGAGTGCCATGTGTTTGGTCTTCACACATTCTTGGCTACGACGTGTGAGGTAGTTTGGCCGGTTTTCCTCGCCATTTTCTTCCCACACAATTGCCTAATGGTTCTGGAAAAAATAATGACTGTTATTCATTTTGATTACGCTAGATCGAATGTCACAGTCCCCAGAATTATTTGGCTGTTTATGATTCCTTTGAGGTTAGAACAAGAATCGCCATGGCGAAAGTAGCCTTTAGCAAGATGGAAAACATACTGACCAATAAAAAGATGTCAATTGAAATGAGAAAAAGAGTGTTGATGTGATACATAGATTCTGTAATTTTGTATGGATGTGAAGCTTGGACAATGAGCAGATAAGCTAAAAAAAAACATCTGATAGCTGTGGAAATGTGGTTTCTCAGGAAAATGCAAAGAATACCATGAATGGACAGAAAAACCAATGACGAAGTACAACAAGAAACAAATGAAAGTAGTAAATTGATTAGGGAAATTAGAAGTAGACAGTCAAAAATTGTTGGACATGTTATGAGAAGAAATAAACTGGAGAACTTGGTGACAACTTACAAGATCGAGGAGAGGAGAACAAGGGGAAGACAGAGAAGTAAATACCTGGAAGGCGTGGCCACGTGGCATGGTCGAGACAGAAACACTGAGCTGATCTACGACTCTGGTGATCAAGTGAAATGGCGAGTCATGACCGCCCACGCTTACCAGCATGGCACATGATGGATGGATTCCTTTGCAAGTTTATAGAACCACACTGATCGGTATAAAGAATCCAGACTCTAATGGGAACTGAATCCATGCCGCTGTCTAGAAACCCCATCACACCAACCACAATGAATTAATAAGCACCTTCGCTTTTCATAAGTTTCTGTGTATCTTCACATATGCCTGTATATATTCACATGTGTCTGTATATCTTCACACATGTCTGTATATCTTCACATGTTTCTGCATATCTTCACACATGTCTGTATATCTTCACATGTTTCTGCATATCTTCACACATGTCTGTATATCTTCACATGTTTCTGTATATCTTCACACATGTCTATATATCTTCGCACATGTCTGTATATCTTCACACATGTCTGTATATCTTCACATATGTGTGCTCTGATTGACTGGGACTACAGATATTGGTCTCCTGGGGACAAAGAAGCTAAAAGGATATTCACAGTGTAAACATCTGTCTACCGTTCGATATGTCGGGCAGTTCATGCTATGCTGTGGCTTGTGCACGATGACCTGGAGACAGTAGCCTACAGATTTTCTTTGTTGCATATCCTTTACAGGACGTCACAGTCAGCCCCATCATATGTTGGCTGTTTGGGATTTCTTGGCTAGTTTACCTTCAGTAGTTTGCCATTGCTTTCTGAACGACCGGCACCCATACCTTCGTTTGGAAACAAACGCATGGCGGCCTGCTTCCAAATCGCACGCAGCTGTGTTTCGAACGCGGTATGCGGAATTTCATTCATAACCCGTTCACCGCAGAGTCGATTGCTACAGGTATGGATGTTACATGTGTCTATAGTTGTATTACGTCAGGCGTTATATTTAATTCATGTATGTAATAATATATTTGTGAAATGTGTGCCGATGAGAAATTAATGTCAAGCTACTGAACGTAAACTTCCAATAAATGACAAACAGCCAATAAATGCTGGAGTTGACAGCTACGTCTTGTAAAGGACATGCAGCTAACTAATATTTAAGGAGTCCACTTCACCAATGGCCCACATGGCCCACATACCGTCCAACAACCTGATACTCTGGCCAGTCAGTCACTGCTTGTTACTATATTACTGACGATTTGCTTGTATTCGCTGATGAACGATTTCTACCCGCAACATCTACTGCCACTTGCGGTGCGATAATCTTGCTGTAGAGCTGACATTGTCCACATTCTGTTTCCACTTTTATTTATTTATTTATTTTTTCATTGATCGGTTCATTCTCTGCGGGATTAAAATACTAAACAAAATGAAAAGGAAGGCGGGAAATGGCTTATTGATTTCTGCTTTTCTCGCGGAGAGGTCTTATAAAAAGTTAATCCTTGTTTTGTGGCACAAGCTGTTGGGCCCTGCAATATGATCCTAACTCCAGGGGAATTATTGGCATGTTATTTCGCTTCACCGACAACCCAGATATAAAAAGGTGAAGCCACATGACAGAGTAAGCATGGCTGCGAAGCTAGATAAAAAAGTGCACCTAGGATTTCGATATCTGATCACAGAAGACAAACAACGCCAGCCACTTGAGAAAATTAGGCCTGCGTTTGATATGTCAGGGAGTTCATTCTGTGCGGTGCCTTGTGCAAGATTACCTGGAGAAATTAGCCCCAGGTGATCATGTTGGTTGCAAACTTATCTTTAAGTGTGCTTCAGGTAGGGATGTTAAATAAGCGTACAGTATTGTTATGTAAGATATTACATTTAATTCATATTATGTGATAATTATATTTGTAAACTGCTTGCGAGTCTGTTATAGACTTAATTATCATATGTTTACAGGTGTGTTACAGGTAACACTGTTACCTGTTTGAATGTATGGTAAGGGTAACATTTTTACCCTTTTGTAGCGGTTGTACGGGTAAAAATGGTACCTGTGTGCAGCAGTGTTATATGTGACGATGTTACCTTTATGCTGTAAGGTGACAATGTTACCTGTATGTAGATGTGGTTTAAGGTGACAATGCTACCTTATGTAGGTGTGGTAAGGTGACAATGTTAACTGTATGTAGGTGTGGTGAGGTGACAATGTTACCTGTATGTAGGTGTGGTGAGGTGACAATGTTACCTGTATGTAGGTGTGGTAATGCGATAATGTTACCTGCATGTAGGTGTCGTAATGTGACAATGTTACCTGTATGTTAGGTTTGTAGTTAGGTTTGATACGAATTATGTCCATATTCCATAGCTGTTTGGTTCATGTGTATGATAGACACGACCAATGACCTAGTTGGTCGTACGTCGAAGTACACCTGTTCCTGCAGCGAGGCGCCGTCGTCATTTGGAGGCGACAGGTTCGATTCCGGTCGGTAACTATTATAGCATTCAAATTTTATGTTGTCTAGTGCGTCTTCTAATCTCTATTTCCTTCTTCTTCTGCTGTGAGCGCCTAATAATACTACGTGTGTCTATTTGTTTAATCGTCTTAGTGGCCTCAACGGTTCTCCCCATTTATTTCTTGTGTTTACGTGTTCAGCATTAGAACCGACCAATCATTTCTCTTCTTTAAATGTTTGTTCATATATACTCGACAACAGCATTACGGTCCGATGTGTTTGTGTGTTTGTTATTTGACCTATGCTGGTTTAATATAAATTATGAGACCTATGGTGATATCTCAATGGTTTGATATAAATTCTGTCCGTATTCCATAGTTGTTAGGTTCATGTGTATGATAGACACGATCAATGAAGACACTTTTTTTTTGGAGTATCTAGTTGGTCGTGCGTCGAAGTACACTTGTTCCTGCAGCGAGGCGCCGTCGTCATTTGGAGGCGACAGGTTCGATCCCGGTCGGTAACTATTATAGCTTTCAAATTTATGTTGTCTAGTGCGTCTTCTAATCTCTATTTCCTTCGCCAAATAATACTATTTGTGTCTATTTGTTTAATCGTCTTAGTGGCCTCAACGGTTCTCCCCATTTATTTCTTGTGTTTACCTGTATATAGGCGTGGTAAAGCGATAATGTTACCTGCATGTAGGTGTCGTAATGTGACAATGTTACCTGTATGTAGGCGTGGTAATGCGATAATGTTACCTGCATGTAGGTGTCATAAGGTGACAATGTTAACTGTATGTGGATGTGGTAAGGTGATCAAGTTACCAGTGCATAGGTGTGGGAAGGTGATAAAGTTACCTGTATTTTGTGTGGCAGGGTGATACAGTTGCCTGTATGTACGAACGAACGAACTTTATTTTCAAAGGGTTAAGAATTGGGCACGCAGGCCCGTCTAACATTCTGCTCTTCTATCACTCTCTTTCATACATTATTTCATTCATACATCATTCAAGGCTAACAGAGAACAGCAACAATATAAAAGATATGCATTATAAAGGCATAATGTAGGTGTGGTAAGGTGATAAAGTTGCCTGTATGTAGGTGTGGGAAGGTGATACAGGTTCCTGTATGTAGGTGTGGGAAGGTGATAAAGTTGCCTGTATGTAGGTGTGGGAAGGTGACAAAGTTACCTGTGTGTAGGTGTGGTAAGGTGATAAAGTTACATGTATGTGGGTGCGATAAGGTGACTAGGTTACTTGTAATTAGGTTCTAGTAAGGTGATAATATTACCTGTAATTGGGTGTGATAAGGTGATACAGTTAGCTGTTTGTAGGTGTGATACACTTTTTAAAAAGTGTATGTCCTTTACTGAATCTATTGGTTGTTTGTGATTTGTTTAAAAATTTTATGTCCAGTAGTTTGCCATTGCTTTCTGAAAGAGAAAGCAACATTAAGTCCAAATGACTGGGGGGAACGAATTGGCGATGCCAGCGTCGGAAGAGACAGTTTAAGCAGATGAAACATATTAGCCGCGCCGACTTCCCAGATACCAATGTTATTTGTGTGTAGGAGTGCTACAGGTACTGATACCGTGTGTTTGTTAGTTAGTCAGTTAGCCGCGGTTCTAACTTCATGGCAAAAGGGTCGCCCCATTAATGCATCGCTCTTGTGCCAGTGAATATCACACAAAATGCTCTTCACCGGGCCTTGTGAAAAGTGGAACAGACAAGAGTCTCGACAAGCCAACAGCCCGCCCAGGTATGCCATGCAGAATGCTGCTGCCAGAATGCCAACACAAAAGTCCCCCACGAAAAATACAGTTCATCGTCGATGGAAGCGGCAGTCACAAGAAAACCAGTAGCCACACATTAATGCATAATGCAACACAGTTAGTTCAGCGACCCATCGACCGCCATTTTTCTGAACATGCAGTTATCGCCACAAACAACCGCGGACAGATGTGTAAGCACTCCACACGAATTCACTGCTCACAGTGTCGCTGCACGCACTCGACTCAGTAGCAGGACGACGGAACCATACACTACCAGTCCAACATGAGGAAAATGCATAAGCCAACCATAGCCACAATCATAAACACTCCAGAGGCCCTAACCGCTCAACAGCCTATCCTCCATGTTGGGGACCGGCAGTCTACCGTGTATATATTTGTAACACATAATAGTGCTATCCGCATGGAAGTGTGTTGCAGGTGGTAATATTACGCGTGTGTATGTATTCTACAGGTAAAAATGTTACTCGTGTGCAAATGTTCAACAGGTAACAATGTTACCCTTGTGTAGGTGTATTACACATATAATTACCGTGTTTGTATGCGTGTAGGTGTCGTGAATGTCCTTGTGTTCATTCGTTGTGATTGAGCCCTGCCTATTCACCCAGGAACCATGCCTTAAACCACTGTTCGCTCCACAACGCTGTGCTATTTACGATGGACAATGAATGTATTTCAGTTTCCGAGACCTACTGTTGATTTTGAGCGAGATGTCTTCGATATTGAGATCTTTTATAAGTTCTACTCTGTACATATCATCACATACGGGTTGTATTGGTTGATTGGTCGGGTGGATGGCTGGCTGCTTGGTTCCTTTCTTGGATCATTGGTTGACTGAGTAGTTAATTGCTGGATAGGTTAACTGGCTCGTTTGATAGTTGGTTTGCTGCCAACATGCCTAGTCTTGGTTCTTTTTATAATGTGGCCAAAGAATGAAAGCTACCTCTTTCTGATGTTTCTGGTAAGTTGCCTTTGTGACTTAGCCTTTACCAAAATGGCCGGATTACTCATTGTAGCTGTCCGCGGTATTTTAAGCATTCTTTTGTCAAATCACATCTCCAAGTATCCCATTGTTTATTATGCTACAAGAGTCCAACAATTTCAACCGTGAGACGAACCTAGTCCGTTTTAGCCGAGGGTAACCTGTGATCGAATCCACCCCTGGGGACTGAAGCACCTTCTCCACAGTGAGTGAAGCATCTTTTCCTCGGGAGATTTGAGCGCCTTCTCACCGGGACAAAGTTCTGTTAATTGCAATAATGATACAGTAAGAAATATTATTAGAAGCTAATGAACAATGAACAAACAATTAGAAAGTCGAATAGAGGCATTGGAAATGTGGATTTACAGAATAATACGCTGTATATCGTGGAAACAAAATCAATCAATTACAGAGGGTCTAGGGAATCTGGGAATGACAAGATAATTAATGAAAGAAATAAAAAAAAAAATTAAACAAGTGAAATATTTCTTGTAAACACGATACTTTAAGGTAAGACTGAAGGCAAGCGAGCAAGAGATAGACACGTGGATACAAGTGGAAAGCTAACATCAAGAGATGGACGAACATCATTCTGACAGAATCTACAGTCAAGACGAGAGACAGACAGTGTTGGAGATCCATTGCAGTCAACCTTCATTGTAGAGACGGAGTCTTATTGATAGAAATTCTAATGAAATGCGTGCACTAAACAAGTGAAACTAATACACTAAAACTTTCACTGTTAACTAACTGTTTTCTGCATACTTCTTTCCAATATTTCAGTGCTCAAGGAGATGGTCAGGGGCGGCTTCAACAAGACCATCGGTTTCTGCAGACAAATCAAGGATGAAAGCCAAGACACTCTTATGGTGACTGTTGATAAGTATGCCCTCACGGTTCCTGAAGACAGATACATGGTGCTCCGCTGTGAAGAAATCTCATTCCAGAAGGAGTATTTCTGGGCGATTAGAAGGGACATCGGACAGTGCCGGGGGTAAAGTAGCACTCAGAGGTCAAGTTATTTCAACTGGGAAGGTACAGGTTCAGATTCCTTCCATTAGTAGGTCATGCATTCTTAAACCTTCCAAGAATTATTTTCATATTCAGGCTCCTTCTGTGGAATGTTCACACATCCAGACTCCATTTTTGGGTTGTTCACACATTCAAGTCACTTCCACATGTGGTTCACACACCCGAAACCCTTCTATGTATAGTTCAAACATCCAGACTCCGCCTACGAGCAATTCACACATCCAGACTTCATCTACTAGTAATTCGCACATCTATACTTTATCTGTTGATCGTTCACACATTCAAGTCCCTTCCTTAGGCAGTTCACACAGCCAAGTCCCTTCTGTGTGTAGTTCCAACATGCAGACTTCATCCATGTGTACCTCACACATCCAGTACATTGATGGCTCACATTTGCAGACTTCTTCCAAAGGAAATTCACCCAGCCAAACCCATTTCGTTTGCGATACACACTTTCAGACTTGCAATCAACGACAACGATATCCGTCAGTGGGTACGCCAGAAGATCATAACCATTCTAGTGAACAATCAGACGATCAACGCCCATCAGTTGATAACTCACAACATCAGAGCCATTCCACTGATCTCTCAGATGATCACAACTCGTCAATGGATAATCTACAAGACCATATTCCCTCACCTCGTAACCCACAAGAGCAAGCCGCTTCAGAGATTGAATCACAAAATCAGTGCATGTCAGTTAGTGAATCTCTAGATCAGGCCTCTTCTGTGAGCTACTCACAAAACCCTGCTCCTTGTCTTGACCACACAGACAATGTACACTCATACAAGTCCGGCATTCGACAGCTCCGCTCACTGCGGCTCCAACTTGTGAAAGACTCAGCTCGGTCCAGAATTATGGGCTGCCCACATTGCGGTAGATACCGCACACACTCAACAGCTTCAAAGGGACTTTACACACGGATTTCACATGTGCCTCACGGCAACTCTTTGGAACAAATCCCTCATCTCGTAAAGAAACATCATAAGAGTCGATTCATTGAAGACACTTGCACGAATCCTGCTAGCGATATCTGCACGTCTTCGTTAAAACAAGATCGGGAATATCCTTTCCTTCAATGCCCCAGGCATAAATGTAATCATTCAAATAGATTACCTGAAGAAAACTCACAGTACAAAATAGAAACCTTTTCAAAAGAATTATGTGCGAAAACAAGCAAGCCTTTCATGGATCCACATTCTGCAACTGAGTACAACGGCAGAGGTTGTTCTAAAGAACTTTCATCTGCCAGTAAAGTCATGACGCAGATATTAGACAAGAAACGGAATGACACTTTCCTGGAGAGTTCTTCCAGGATACGTGAAAATCGGGATTCTGACCTGGTCCACTTGTTGCCAAGACTACGGTTGTCTGGGTTACCTGCTTTGGTGGGCGACAGCTCCAGCAAACCCACCAGAAAAACGGTTATATTAAGGGGGAGTAGTCGACAGCTGCCTGCTGGCGGTCAGACATGTGGTTCGTGTCATGGGAACTTAAGCTCAAAGTGGACCAACTGGAAAAGATGGATTGGAAACACTTTAGCTCTTCGTCAGACGACATCGAGCAGCCCGGGTTATACTTCCTTGATCAAGGATGATTATCGCTGCAAGACTGGGGGATTCACTCCAGGTTTGTGTGAGAACTACGAGTAGGTGGTTGAGTGATTTGTTTGATGCTTAGAAGACTCTCAGAAGTACCACCGCCTTTGGCAGGATTTAAACCAAAAAATAAATAAACAGTGCTTGCTTGCTTGCTTGTGTTCGTTGGCTTGAGCTCCAACGCGAAGTCCTGTATGTCGGATGAAGGCATCCTGTTGTCCAACATCAGTGTGATGTCATACAGGACCTGAGGTTTGCGTGAGTATCCGTTGTCCCATGTCTGGCTTATTGGTGTGCAGACTGGTGGTTCCTCGCCGTACAGGCAGACACTCTCCGACTTCGGAGGAATCGACGATCCTATTGACTTCAGCCAGGACCCCGAAGGGACCTGTTGCCCAGGACGCTCGACGAGGACACGTCAATAGGTCTTGGCCAGTATATAACCCGGCCCTGGTGCCTTGGGAACACCTCTGCGTCCCTAAATAAACAGTGTTAAAAAATGTGGCGAGGATCACTGGTAGTAGGGAAGGCGCAAAAATCAGTCCAGTCACTAGAAGTTGTAGCACGTGTGTGAACTAAGCTTGAATTCAAAGCGAGCAATGCAAAAGTAACAAGAGAAAATGCAAAGAATATTATTGGACTTTGAATACAAGGGGAGACCATCACATTAGTTTCCTAACAACCAGTTTCTGAACTGTCGCGTCTCTTTGGGCAACCAGATAATTAACTACTTAACTAACTAATTAACTACGAGTTGGCTTAAAATGAAAACCTTTCAAATGTGATAGAAAATACAATAACCATGCCACTGTCTTGTAACCTTTCCAAATTGTTGTTAAGGATGTCAAGAGTGTTAAGCGCGTGACATCACGGTGCAGACGTTCACGGTGGCCTCATATGGACAGTTTAAAGATGGCCACCCCTCGTTTGACCTGCATCAGACAGGAGCAGAGGGCTGCGTGGTCTCGAGGTATGGTGTCCGCCTCGAGTGCTGGAGGTCACGGGTTCAAGCCCCGGTTAGGACAGGGATTTTTTCACGTGGACTTCTAGTAATAAAATTTCCCATGGTCTTTGGGTAGTGAGATCGGATGCCCGTGTGTATTGTTGCGCACGTAAAAAATCCCTTGGCAGTTGGAAATCGAAAAAGAGTAGCCTGACGGCGTTGTCCGAGCAAAATTTCGAGTTAATAATATACCCAAAGTATTTCAGGATCCTCGCCAGTGCTACGAAGTTCGTGCACTGAGCTGAGTTTCTCCAGACTCAGGTTTGAGTTAGGAGGAGAACGGAGCACTTATTGGTTACACCCGTGTGCCGTGATGTTGATCCATTGACTAAACTAAACTAAACCAAAAAAGAGCAGCGTACTGTTAGCCTTGTTGTGATAAGTGAAGGGGTGCTACTGATAGAAATGGATCGGCCTATCAAGGTTAAGTATGGTAATACATGCCTGTCAGTCCAGCAAGTGTATAAGTGAAGCAGGATGTTTTAAAACAGTGTGACATCTGTGACCGACTGTTCACCACTATGTCAGGCACACCGAGATTTGACCCCCGAGTCGATTGCAAACGTTGAAGGCCTCGTGAAGTAAAATCACCGATTGAATGTAAGTGACATTGCCGCACATATTGACATCAGTCAAGGTTCAGCACACCACATCATCCATGATGTGCTACAGTACCGTAAAGTGTCTGCAAGGTGGGTAACAGCAGCTCACTCCAGAACTGAAACAACGACGCATTGATGCTTGTCAAGAACTTGTGCAGTGCTTTGAAGCAGAAGATGGTAGTTTCCTATCAAGAATTGTTACTGGGGGTTCACTACCACGAGCCGGAAATGAAGAGAGCGAGCAAGGAATCATTTCTCTATTATGTTATGAACGAGGCGTTATTTTAGAACACTAAATGCCAACAGGGAAAACTGTCACCAGTTATACGTATACAGATATTCTCTTGAATAATATTCGACCCGAAATCACATCCAAACGAAGTAAATTTCTGAGTAAAGGTATCTTTTTCCAACATGACAATGCTCGACCCAATACTGCCTGTGCAACGGTTGAAACCATTGAATACCTCCACATTCAGTGTGTACCACATCCCCCGTACTTCGAGACCTAGCCCCAAGTGATTTCCACATGTTTGGACAACTCAAAGAGTCATTGGGAGGAAAGACTCTTCGACCTTATGAGGAGGTAGAGCAGGTGGTGCAAGAGTGTGTACAAACGTGACCAAGATAATGTGTTTCTGCAAGAATGCAAGCACTTTATCGGTGCTGGACGCCTTGCATTAAACGCAGTGGTGACTGCATCGATAAATGATCCATTTGACTTTTTCAGAATATATCCACACACAAAAACATTTAAGGTTTTCATTTGAATCCCCCACGTAACTAACTACCTAATTAACCAACTATCTAGCTAATCACCTAATTAGCTAAGCAACTAACTATCTAGCTAATGATTGATTGATTGATTTAGGAATCGACATCACAGCATTCGGGGAATTCTCATAAGTGCTCCGTCCCCATCCTCAGCAGCCAGCGAAGAGTTCCAACTTTAATAGTACCAGTAGCAATCTGATTATAAGTCCGTCTCGCCTTTCCTCTGAGCGTTGAGCGTCGGCCAGATCCCTTCATCACTCCTCGTTGTCTCATTCTTGCCAGACCATGGTAATCCATTTGCTCCTCCGAGGTGTGCACGTGCTCCCACAAGGCCGCAACCACGTCTGCCTTGTCATGTATCAATACTCCACCAAGTTCTGCAGAGCCAGCCAATCTGTCCGCCTGTCCATTTCCCAGCACACCGGCATGCCCCGGAGAAAAGATCCAGGCGATGCTTGTCACCCGTGACCTCCGAAGCGAAGCAAGCCACTCCGCACGAAGTCTGCCCGTCCTCACCCTCGTCAGCACGCTTTCTGAGTCAGTTACAATCACGATGTGTGTGTATGTCGTATTCTCCATCCAGCGTAGAGCCGCAGTGACTGCCTCCACTTCCATTCTAAAGCTGGATGTTGTGGTATCATATGCCAGGCTCTCCTGCCCCAAACATCGACAATTAGCTTTGGCTATGAACCCCCAGCCACTTCTCTCACCTCATGACACCGAACCATCTGTGTAGATAATCACATCACTCGAGTGAGCTAACTAACTAACTAACTAACCAACCAACCAACCAATTAATTAGTGAATTAATTAACTAACTACTCCTAACTAACTAACTAACTAACTAACTAACTAACTAACTAACTAACTAACTAATTAACCCACTAACTAATTAACTAACCAATTGACTAAGTAATTAACTTCCTAACCAGTTAACTAGGCAGTTCACTCATTGCCTTTCGAAGCGTTACTGCAGTTCCCCTTATTCTTGTTAACCAGTTAACTAACTAACTAACTAATCAATTATTCAACTAACTAACCAAGTAACTACCTAACTAAAGAATTACCTATCTAACTAACTAATTAGCTAGCTAACTAACCATTTAACAAACTAGCCAACCAACTAACTAACGAACTAACTAACTTACTGACTAACTTACTGACTAACTTATTGACTAACTTATGGACTAACTAACAATTTAATTGTGTCTCAACAGGTGATCCTTGTTTCCAACTAGGTCACTCCAAACTGTCAGATTCTGGCACTGACGCTGACCTTGGCACTGACGCTGACCTTGGCACTGACGCTGACCTTGGCACTGATGCTGACCTTGGCACTGACGCTGACCCCAGCTGGCACAGACACCGAGGTGATCGGCCTGCCAGTCCTGCTGACCTGGAAGATGTCCTCTCACCCGTGACACAGGTTATCATAACGACCACTGACAGACATTGGTGATCTCCGGAACCTGGCAGCTTTCAGGGTCTCTTCTCGAGGCCACACCAGGAGAGTTTGTAAACCACAACAACTAAAGCATCCTTGTAATACCTTATGCTACATAACCTGTGGTGCTGTTGACAGATGCAAAATCAGTACTCGAGGCGCTCCTGTCTGGGAAATTGCCAGGACTAAGAACACTACTTTCTGAACTTAGCAGTCAGCATAAGGTCACCATACAGAGGATACCATCCCACTGTGGAATACCCGGAAATGACAGAGCTTATCGATTGGCTAAGGAAGGAGCAAAAGAAGAACAGCCTGATGTACTCGTTACATACCACCAAAAGAAAAGAATGATCAAATCAGTCAGAAAGCCACGAAGACCTGCTCAAGATGACTACCACGTTATGGACAGACCAGAACAAGTCATTATTCTGTGCCTCAGAACAGGACATTAGATTACGCAACCACATATATATAAAATTCAAGATTGGTGACTCAACCATGTACACATGTGGTTTGGCGTCGCAGACAGTAGAGCACATACTCCAGGACTGCCCAAACTACAACATATCTAGGCAAACCTTCTGGCCTAGATAGCCGACAGTGGAAGATAAACTCTATGGACCGCTGAGGAACTAAAAAAGACTGTTAGATTCATACAAGAGACAACATTGCAGTTATAGATATATTTCAAGCGAACGAAAGAAAAAGAAGAAGTAATATCTTAAGGCGTAATTGGCATACGGTGCTAAACCCATATTTGCATAGACCAACACGCACTGGATAGCTGATGTTCAGTGTCACTCCGTCGCCATTACTTCCCAAGATACTGCTGAGTCGACCTGACAGCTCAGATTGTTTTCCGAATCCGCCTGGATGAGGATTAGAATTCATGACGCCCGACCCGGCAGGGCGGAGTCTAAGCAACACTGTACCGCGGCTGGTGACAGATCTAATGATGGTTTTGTGTGTGTCTGTGTGTGTGTGTGTGTGCGTGCGTGCGTGCGTGCGTGCGTGATTGCGTGCGTGCGTGCGTGCGTCCATTCTAGGGGTTTTACCATGGCGATTTTCGTGATTCTTTCTGAGTCTCTTGGGGGAGTTATACAATGGCGGTTTTAGTGACGCTGTCTCTCCTTGGGGGAAGTGCTTGTTGCTGATTAGCCAGTAGTTAGTTGACTGAGGGCCGGCAGGGAGTCCTCTTGAAGACACATAGGTTAGCGTTTTGGGAATTATTCGAAAGCTGCCAGTGTTTGTTGATGTATCCATTAAATATATACTGGTTTACTTCAATCTAACTGACTGCATGTCTCTTTTCTTTTGTCGGGCGCTTCTAAATGCTGTTTGTTTGTCTTTTTGCAGTTCTTTTGAGATATGCATGTGCCCTACTTATACTTATTCTACACTCTATGGACGGTGTATGTTGCAGGAGAGCGTGGCTTACGCTACCACAGCATCTAGCCTAAGAATGGAGGTGGAGGCGGTCACGGCGGCGTTCCGCTGGCTGGAGGACAAACAGTAAACGTATTTCGTGATTGTAACGGTCTCACAAAGTATGATGAGGAAGATGCAGACAGGCATGCTTCGGGCAGAGTGGCAGGCTACTATTCAACAATAAAATATAGAGAGCATGCGTTACATGTGTTCCCCAGGACATGCTGGTGTTGTGGGAAATGAGCAGGGCGACAGACTGGTTGGGTCTGCATCAAATGGTGGCGCATTAGTTCACTATAAGGCACATTTCTGCACTATAACTAAATAACTTAGAGTCGGGGCCCTTTCGAATCGTGTCTATTGGTTCTTGACGCAATGGAACTCAACTAAACTCCATGCAAAAGAAATTAAGGAGACATTTCTTACTGACAGAATGCCTTTGGTGTACCCAAGGATAATGCGCACTTTCCTGTTGTATTCTCTCCAGGCCTTCAAGTTGCGTCTGGCTGGTGGTAAGAATGGCCAGTGGGTATTCCTTGGTTATGAGGATGAGTGGTTTGTAGAGAACATCAAGCAGACGCTGCTAGATGTAGCCAGACGCCGATATCCTCACAGCCCTGGGCATTTGCTGGTTTTCATCAAGGTATGTCCGATGCGCGATGTTCATCAATTCATTCACGTTCTAACTCAAGGGTTTCCTTTGGTTTCCTTGTCTCCGTTTGCCTCCGTGAAGATTCGTTTCTTTAATTGCTTTCTTGAATGAATCAATATGAGACGAGAAGCACAATCGGTAAGCCACACTATAATTCCATCACAGGTGACTCAATGGACGTTACGATCAAAGACTTCGCCAGCACGCACAAGAACAAATGTACACAGATACAAGGTCATGAACATTGATTTATATCAATATCTATATATATTTATACATATGAATATGTTATATTTAGGTAATTCATTGTCAGAAGTGCTAATGTCTTAGCGGCCAATCCATCCATCCATCATGTGCCATGCCGGAAAGCGTGGGCGGTCATGACTCGCCATTTCACTCGATCACCAGTGTCGTGGATCAGCTCAGCGTTCCTGTTTCGACCATGCCATGTGGCCAAGCCATCCAGGTATTTCTTCTTGGTCTTCCGCTCGGTCAGTTCCCTTCGATCTTGCCAGTTGTCACCAAGTTCTCCAATCCATTTCTTCTCATAACATGCCTTAAAAATTTTTGACTGTCTACGTCTAATTTCTCTAATCAATTTACGATTTTCATTTGTCTCCTGTAGTACTTGGTCATTGGTTTTTCTGTCTGTCCATGGTATTCTTTGCATTCCCCTCAGAAACCACTTTTCAAAAAGCCATCAGATGTTTTTGAGCTTGACTGCTCATTGTCCAAGTTTCACATCCAAACAAAAGTACAGGCTCTATGTAGCACCTCAACACTCTTTTTCTCGTTTCAATTGACATCATTTTATTGGTCAGAATGTTTTTCATCTTGCTAAAGGCTACTTTCGCCATGGAGGTTCTTGTTCTAATCTCTTCAAGGCCCATCAGTTGTTATGACTGTTCCGAGATAATTGTACCGATTCAATTGTTGAAGAATATTCAAATTTCCTTGTATATTACATTGTGGCATTTCTTTCTTCCTGGTGATACTAAAAGCAAAATAGAGATTATATAAATATAGAGTTTGCATAACTAGAATTTATAAATTTATGTAAATGCGTAGATTAATAGAATAAATTATTTTATAAACATAATTAATATAACTATTTTATATGTATATATTTCATATTTATTTGATATATACATTATTGATATATTCACTTGTAATTGATTCAAGAGGGTTAGGATCCGAAATTAGATAGTTATAGGGATCTGACAATGACCCGTGTACACAGGACCTCCCTGCCCAGGTGTACCTATATAGGTTAGGATGCGAGAACATGAGTTCGACACTAATCAGAAACTAGTTAAAGAAGGTAGGAAGGCTGGTGACTAGACGCTCGCCTGACGACTCACTAGTCCTGGGTTCCACCCTATCGAGACGGATTCATTTTTGTAATTTAATTGACATGGGATCCCGGGTCGAGCCAGTCTAACATTGGTACCTGGAAATGTCTTTAGAAGTCAAGGCGGCAGGTGTGACACAGACCTCATCAGCCGCACAGTGCCGGTTGGTCTATACTAATATACGTCTAGTACTATATGCCCACAGCGCCTGAAGGCGGGCGGTTGAGCCCAGAACCGACATTACAGCCCTATGTACATGCTCATACGTGCTCCGTCCCTCCTGTGTGTTGCCGGGGCCCATAAGGGAAGCAAAGAATAGCAACACTGTAGCCTACCATGCATGTCGTAAGAGGCGACTAAGGAGGCTTGATGGTTCCGTCGCCCTGCTACTGAGTGAGTGCGTGGTGCGACACTGTGAGCTGTGAGTTTCATGTGAAATGCTTTTGAATCTGCCTGAGGTTTTTTGGAACGTGACTGCATGTTCGGAGCGATTACAGATGGCTATGTCCCAGAGTTGACCAGTTTTTGCCTTATGCAGAAATGCGTGGCTGCTGGGCTTCTGGTTGACTGCCACTGCCGTCGACGATGAACTGTATTTCGTGGACTGTGTGGGTGAACATCTAGGAAACATCCAGATAGGAAAATGACCTGGGTGATAGGGAAATGAACTGGGTGTTTTGTGGGGGACTATTGTGTTGACATTCTGGCGGCGGCATTATGCAGTGTATCTGTGCGGGCTGTTGTTTGTCGAGACTCTTGTCTTTTCCACTTTTCACATTGGGCAGTGGGGAGTGTTTTGTCTGATATTCACTGGCACAGGAATGGAGCATAATGGGGACGACCCGTTGCTGTGAAGTTGGAACCGCGACTAACTAACTAACTAACGTGCTCCGTCCTCATTTTCAACAGCCAGCGAAGAGTACACATACTAATGTTACCATTCAACATACCATAGCAATCTGGCTATACGTCAGTCTGGTCTTTCCTCTGAGTTTCGAGTGTCGGCCGGATCCTTCTTCCTGCAGCGCCATTCTCTTCAAGCCGTGAGCATCTACCTGTTTGTCTGCTCTATACACATGAGTCCAAACCACATCTCCCTTAGCATGCAATTAAGGCGTGGAAATTGTCTGTTACTAATTATTTTTACACAGGAAGAAAATCATAGAATAAGAAATGAAAGTGTACCATTTTTATAATCCACAGATATGGCTGAAGTATATAAAACGAGACTTTTGTGTATTTATGTGTTGCGCAGTGGGCTAGAATGACCGCAAAAATTCCTTCACGCGCATGCGTAGTGCTTCATCCGCCAAGAGTTTCTGGTCGTTGATTGGTCGCTTCAGATTGTCCTCCATCATCTGACAGATCGCTCGCTGCCTGGCCCGCTTGGACATCATGACGTCAGCGGTTATTGTGGACCTCCGTGGCAGGTTGCCCGCCATGACCCTACCTCCAAAAGTTTGCCAATATGTGTGTAGGTATGTGAGTCGTTGGGCTGTTCCACGGGTCCCGTATTGCATCTTTGTCCCACGGCAGCTGCTTATGGTATAGTCTTTGACACGAGAAAGTGATGACGGATCGGTTGAAGCCACCCGTGTACTGGCATCACGTGAAGTGGTTGCCAATTTACGATCGCTCACAGTGGACACGCTGGCTAAATCTTCAAATAACGCGTCGTTCACAGAACAGGCAAGAGAAACACTTTGTTTATCCAACCCCGCCATTGTGTTAGGGTTAGGGTCACAAACAGTAGAGACCTCCACCTCATGGTGGCGGCTTACATCATCATTGTTATCGACATAGTTATCTTTGATGTGGTTGGTTTCATTCACAGAAGTATTACTTTCCTCACGATTGAAGACACCGTTTTCTGTACACTGTTTATTCTCGCTCTCGACATGTTTGATGTTATGAGACAAACCTGAATTTGACTCTTTCAGATTGTTGACGTTCCTCTCCAGGAATTGGTTCATACTGCAGAATTTATTCACTGATTTTTCAGAATATTTGAGGTCTGACAACCCATTGGCTGATACTGTCATTGTGTGGCCGGGGGATGACTGCTCGTGTGATTTTCTCATGTTTATATTGTCTGGTCTTCTAGAGCGTTCCATATTTGATGATGCGCGGAGTGGTTTTCTGGACAATTTAATATCTGATATCACATTAGTTGATCCTTCAGAATATCTGTCATTTAATTCACTGTTGGATGGTTCTTTACAATGTTTGTTAACTGATACACTATTGGCTAGTTCCCTAGAATGATTGTTATCTGATACACTATTGGCTGGTCCCCTAGACTGTTTCATATTTGATACACCTTTGGCTGGTTCCTTGTAATGTTTCTTATCCAAACCTAAGTTGGCTGACTCTCTTGATCGTTGGATATTCGAAGATTGTTTCGATATTTCTTGTAATAAAACACAGGATGATTCTCTAGAATGGTTGATTTCTGATACAACACTGCCTGACTGAGCAGACTGATGATATTCTGATAATCTGTTTGTTACCGTTTGACGTTGCTCTTCCCTAGACAACATTTCACCCGAATGTTGACAATGTGTGACATTGCCTAAACCATCTTCTGCATTTGAAGGGGTATTACTAAAGTCATCATTGATACAGCCTGCGGGACTCTCTCTACCCGACTCTGCAGGTGTAGGACAAGTTTGGACACTTGGGATCTTCGACACCCGTTTGTGTTTATTTCCTCTGTCAATCCCTAGTCTTTCAGTCTCCTGTTTCGTGGGCCTGGCATTCGGGCACTTGGCGCTGTCCTTGAAATCAGCATCCTGGAGTGTGAAGACCCTCGTCACTGAGGTAGAGAAACCCACCGAAGTATGACCCGGTCTGTAATCGGTTATATACGCAGCACGCTTCTCTTGCATGTTTCCTGGCAATGTTGTATTAATAATTGGGCGTCTGCATGAGGACTTTACCAGCAAATTCTTGTCCTTCTGTCCAAACGTATCATTCCTTAAGAATGACATTTTGTTGTTGCATTTAATACCTTGATACCGTGTTCCTAACTTGATTGACAACTCTCTTAAATTTGGAATGACGGAATCTGAGCTGTGTTTTCTTGTTTGGTAATCGATGCTGGAATGCGCTTTGCGTTGGTGTGGGCTTGATTGTATGTTCCTGCCATCATTAGAGTATTGATTATTCTGGTCGTTGGTAAGCCGATTGCCAGGCTGGCTAAGCTGGTCGGTGCTAATCCTATCAGGTATGTGAGGATCCTGGCACAGAAGTGGAACCTTCTTGGTGATCAAGTCATTACTGTCATAACCATCTAGTCTGTTCTCCTCTGGAACTGTCACTTGGAATTGATCCAGGTCTATTTCAGTATCTTTTCCTATTTTGCTCTTACGTTGTTTGTGACCTGTAGCTTGATCTTGAAGCAAATCAATAACTACTGTGTTCGCTTCGTTTCTGGCTCTTGGAGGAGTCTTCACCGAATCCGATATTTGGAGAAGAGTGTCAACATTCCTATATCTTCTGTCTTCACCATGTGACATGATGTCAGTGTTCATTGATCGTAAATGTGTTTCACTGTTCGTGTTTAATTCTTTTGGAAATTGAATCTTTGTTTTATGTTGACTTATAGCTGAATCGATGGTCGAATATTGCTTCTTCGTGTCAATTATGTGTGGTTTATGATGTGATGCAGTTTGTTCGTTGGTTCTGTGACGTCCTTGTTTAATATTCCCCCTAGTTCCAGAACTTACGTCTTTGTCAGTGTCGCTATAACAAGAATTTAATGTGCACAGGGCGGTAACTCCTAAACTTGATTGATTACTTTGATTAAAACCTATTATCTCCTCTTTGGTGTTCATTTCATGTCTGTTTGTATCTGGTGTCCTCCCTTCTTGAGAATTACAAGTTGGAGTGATCAATGAAGACTTGGAACATTCGTCTGAGTGTTTAGTTTCACCACTACAGAAAAGATTCACATGGGGAATCCACGATCTCGTCCTTTGTACGTCTTCGTGTATTGTATCTTTGTGGGGATGTTTCCCATTTTCTTGCAGCTCTTCTCCATCATTTTCGTAACGATAGCAAACATTGTGTGTTTGTATATTCTGCATATTATTTGTAATGTTTGGGAGACTGGGCCTCATTTCAGCCGACCTCACTTGCTCGGGGGCACACCCAGCTCTGATGCCATCGCCTAGCTGATCCTGTTGAAGCTCCCTCATACACATCAATCTTGTTGATCCGGTCGCTTGTTCTGTGTAGCTGGCAAGACTTGAAGTTGGCAGTTTGGGTTTCATCTCAGAGTTGTTCAAATCCAGCGGTGCATACTCCACCAGCTCAGTATCAGATGATGGTGTCACTGATGATCTTGGACGGAGCGATCGTCTTGATTCCAGCAGTGATGCTGATTGTTCCCATGAAGTTGTTAGTCTCTCTGGATCTGTCTTCTTGTTCCACCGATGAGATGTGATAATCTCCTCTCTTGCCATCCCTTTATAAGACTTTGACAACCCAAGCGATCTTCTATGTTGATCACTGTTTGTATTTACTTTCCCGGCATCTGCTAGTTCACAGCAAGTCGTATTATTCGATTCATTTTTGAAGTAATTGATAAGTGGTTTCTGGTAGTTTATGTAAAGCTGTGATTCAGATTTACTTCTCTGTCTGCTCGAATCATTACAGTCTCGTTCTGAAGTTTGCATGTTGTCATGGTTACCTTTGAGTATATGTTCCACGACCAACGAGCAGCTTCCAGTGTTCTTAACACAATCTTTAAGAAACTGGCGCCATTTTTGTGTTTCCACTCTTCCTGTGTTTTTGTTGCTGATTTCCTTCAGCGATAGATCCTCCAGCTGTTTTCTCAGTTGTTGTTGCTCTTGGAGGTTCCTAGATCTTGCTTGGCGCTCACTGTTGGACATTTGTGCTTTCCCCATGGTTGTGTGGCTATCGTCACTTGACCAAGTGGATGTGGATAGATCCAACCACAGGATTATTGTTGTTTGATTATGAGTGTAGGATGTCATTTGCCATCCTATGATGTGCAGGTGTCGCTGGCAAACATTCAGGTGATGATTTACACTTTTATTCTGCAGTGGACTCTGTAAATGATACAATACAAAGAATATATATATATATATATATATATATATATATATATATATATATATATATATATATATATATATATATATATATATATATATATATATATTCACCAACAACAAGCAGTAGTGAAGAAGAAATACAACACTTTTACGATGAAATAGAAATGGCAATAGCTCAAATTGGATCAATCAATCAAACAATCATGTGCCATGCCGGAAAGCGTGGGCGGTCATGATTCGCCATTTCACTCGATCACCAGAGTCGTGGATCAGCTCAGTGTTCCTGTCTCGTCCATGCCATGTGGCCAAGCCATCCAGGTATTTTCCTCTCGGTCTTCCTCTTGGTCTGTTCCCTTCGATCTTGCCAGCTGTCACTAAGTTCTCCAGTCCATTTCTTCTCATAACATGTCCAAAAAATTTTGACTGTCTACGTCTAATTTCTCTAATCAATCTACGATTTTCATTTGTCTCTTGTAGTACTTGGTCATTGGTTTTTCTATCTGTCCATGGTATTCTTTGCATTTTCCTCAGAAACCACATTTCTGCAGCCATCAGATGTTTTTCTGCTTGACTGCACATTGTCCAAGTTTCACATCCATACAAAAGAACAGGCTCTATGTATCCCCTCAAGACTCTTTTTCTCGTTTCAATTGACATCATTTTATTGGTCAGAATGTTTTTCATCTTGCTAAAGGCTACTTTCGCAATGGCGATTCTTGTTCTAATCTCTTCAAGGCATCTGCCATCAGATGTTATGACTGTTCCGAGATAATTGAACCGATTCACTTGTTGAAGAATATTCCCATTTACTTGTATATTACATTGTGGTACTTCGTTCTTCCTAGTGACGACCATAACCTGTGTCTTCCTACAATTTAATTCCAACCCCAGCTGCTCACTGTGGACAACCACAGCGTCTACTAATTGTTGTAGATCCTGTGCATTGTCTGCAATCAATACTGTATCATCTGCATATCTAATGTTATTTATGTTTCGTCCTCCAATGCTGATTCCATTTAGGTCTTCTACATTTCTGAAAATATTTTCACTGTATAGGGAAAAAAGATCTGGAGACATTACACATCCCTGCCTAACACCTCTCTTAATAGGTTGGTATTGTCCTACTTCATTATCAATCCTTATGGCAGCTTGTTGTTTCCAATATATGTTTTTTATAAGTCTAATGTCTTTCCCATCAATTTGTAGATCTGCAAGCATATCCACAATGTTGACATGTCTAACTCTATCAAAAGCCTTTGTGTAGTCAATAAAGCAAAGATGTATATCCTTGTTTACTTCTAAAGCACGTTCAATAACTGTTATAAAATTAATACTGGGAGATTTTAATGCAACAGTAGGAAAGGGAAAAATAGAGGATATAGTGGGGAATTACGGTTTAGGTACAAGAAATGAACGAGGAGAGAAACTAATAGAATGGGCAAATATTAATGATATGATAATTGGAAACACATGGTTTAAACACCATAAAAGACGACTACACACATGGAAAAGCCCTGATACGAAAATACGCAACCAAATTGACTACATACTTATTAATAAAAAATTTAGAAATGCATTAATTAATGTAAAGACAATGCCTGGTGCTGACGGTAATAGTGATCATGTACCACTATGTGGACAAATAAAAGTAAGATTAAAGAGAGGGGGGAAAAATGGTTAAGAACCTGAGACTTAATAAAGAGGTTCTGAAAGTAGATAAAGAAATTCAAGATCAATACAGAGTGACTGTGAAAAATAGGTACAATGCAATAGCTAAAATACAGAGTATAAATGATCAATGGGAAATGTTAAGGGACTCCATTCATCAAACTAGCAAAGAAATATTACCGGAGAGAAGCCAAAAAGCTAAGAAAAAATGGATGAAGGAAGAAATCTTAATGCTGATGGACAAAAGGAAACAGAATAAAAATTACAAACAAGAGTATGCTAAGATAAATAAAGAAAAAAGAGATAAATGTGTGAAGACAAAAGAAAGTTGGTTAAACGAGCAATGCAAAAGAATTGAATTAAATTCCATTAAAGATCAAAAAAGTATGCACAGACAAATCAGTGAGCTCACAGGAAGAAAAATAAGAATAAATACAGGGTGTTTGAAATCAAAAACAGGACAGATATTATTGGAGGAAGGTGCTATAATGAAGAGGTGGAATAAGTATATAAGAGAATTATATAATGGAAAAAGGGAAGAATTAACAGAAGAAAGTAACTTAGAAGGCCCACCTATTCTAAAATAAGAAGTCGCTGACGCTATGAAACATATGAAGAAAGGAAAAACAGGTGGGCCAGATGAAATCACAGTAGAAGAATTAGAAGTATTGGGAGAATTTGGAGTAGATATATTAACCAAAATGCTAAATGGTATTTACAACAGTGGATAATTACCGAGCGATATGGTAAAATCTGTATTTATAGCTATACCAAGAGACCAGGAGCAATTGAATGTGAAGATTTTCGTACAATTAACCTCATAAACCATGTCACTAAGCTTCTACTCATAATTATAATGAGAAGAACAAGAAAGAAAATAAAAATGGAAATTAGTGAAGAACAGTACGGTTTTATGGAAGGAAAGGGTACAAACAATGCAATATATATATATATATATATATATATATATATATATATATATATATATATATATATATTACGAACACTAATAGAAAGGTCAACAGAGAAACAGAGAGACATATATTTATGCTTCATAGATTATACTAAGGCATTTGATAAAGTTAAACATGATGAGCTGATTAAAATGTTGGAAGATATCAACATTGATAGGAAAGATTTAAGAATAATAAAGAAGATATACTGGAACCAAGTAGCAGCAATTAAAATGGGAAATAAAGAGGGTAGTTACGAACAGATAAAGCTAGGAGTACGACAGGGGTGTGTCTTGTCACCCGATCTCTTCTCCCTATATAGCGAAGTAATAATGAGAGAGATCAAAGAGAAGCCAGGAATACTAATCGGAGGATATAATATAAACAATATACGCTGTGCAGATGACACAGAATTGGTGGCGGATAATGCAACAGACCTACAACAATTATTGGACATTGTAGTATCAGAGAGTGCACAGAAAGGACTCTCCTTGAATATCAAGAAAACAGTAACAATGGTGATATCAAAGAAAGTGGGGACACCAAAATTTGACATAGAAATAGAAGGGAAATTCTCAACCAAGTGCATAATTTTAAATACCTAGGGGCACTTATGACATCAGATGGAAGATGTACAACAGAGATTAAGAGCAGAATAGGGCAGGCAAAAGCCGCATGTCAGAAAATGAAGAGTATCTTATGCAATAAGTCGCTATCAATGAATGTAAGAAAGAGAGTGATAAAATGCTATATAGAACCAGTTTTGCTGTATGGCAGTGAATCTTGGAATGTAAATGAACAAATTAGGAAGAACTTAGAAGCAACAGAGATGTGGTTTTTAAGACGAATGTTGCGAATTCCTTGGACTGCCGGAGTAACTAACAACGATTTCCTGAAAGAGGCTAATGAAACTAGAACACGATATACAACAATAAGGAAGAGACAGACATCTTTATTTGGTCATGTGATGAGAAGAGAGGCATTGGAGAACATCGTGACAACTGGAACGATCTAGGGGAAGAGAGGCAGAGGCAGACCAAGAGAAATGGTGCTGGACGGATTGAGACGGTGGTAAGGAGGAATATCATCAGCAGAGCTGATCCAGAACACCAAAGACCGAGATCTGTGGAGAGCCATGAACGCCTACGCCAGCCGGCATGGCAATTGATGATGATAATGATGATATATATATATATATATATATATATATATATATATATATATATATATATATATATATATATATATATATATATGCGGAAGCTCCGACAGACGGATAGTTAGAGCATTGCCTAGCTGATCCAGCAGCTTCTGCAGCTTGTCTTGTTCTAGACGTATTGGTGTTACCTTTCCTCTGGAGTAAACTAGGCACGCCGATAGAGGGATCAAGCTACATGGGCAACAAATGGTCTCTAATTTCAGCCCAGGATTTGTGCTATGGAGAGGTATAACTCCATTTCACAAACTATCGTCTGTCAAGAAGGCCAGGTGCCAATTATATATAATTTGCCCTGGCAAAATTGTTATCACAGAATTGTTAGCACAGAAAACCGACACATGAGTAAATAGAGCCAGTTACCGGGTGTGGAAAATAGTCTAGAGGAAGTCAAACTGTTATAAATGCATGCCGAAAATGGACACACTTGCCTCTGTCTATGGTGCCTAACCTGGTGTGGCGTACCATCCTCGGCAGAGGGAAGAAGATGAAAAGAAAATGTAGATCATACCCTCACCTGTACTCTTAAGTTTATGTAAGTGTAGTAGGTAATTTGTAGACTATACCCTCACCTGTATTCTTAATATGTATACGTGAGTGTAGTAGAAAATATAGACCGTGTCGCCCTGGGGTTTTATCGTGTTGATATGGGAGCCGGTCATTCAGAACGCAATGGCAAACTACTGAACGTAAACTTGCCAAGACATCAACAACAGCAGTAAAATGCTGGTGTTAACAACGATGTCCTGTAAATAAGACAAGCCCCAAAAAATAGACCATACCCTAACATGTATACTTATGTATATGTAAGTGTGGTAGATAATATGTGTAATGTAATACATTACTTTTTATATGTCCCTATAAATACATATGACGGAATATGACATGAATAACGTATCCTAACATGTCCGTTTAGGTACATGCAATTATTTGACTACATGTAGGCTGTTTTCTCACCTGTCCCCTGCATTTAAAAAAAACTGTCATTTACTGCCAATATAGTACCTTGCGGTGTATGGCAGTGGGGTCTTTGAGCCTGAGAAATTAAGGCCGCCTGGCTAGTGCAGTCGCCGCCATCTGTGCAGGTTAGAATTTTCTTTTTGCCCCCGACAGAAAAAATCCCACACCTTACCGAGGTATCGAACCCGGGTCTCCTGAATGGAAGTCCGGCGTTCTAGCCATTCGGCCAGCCGCTCCTCCCTGCATTACAATCAATTATTAGACTTCCAGTAGACTGGTCTCAGCTGTCCCGTTAAGTGCTTGCTTGCTTGTGAACTCCAGTGTGAAGTCCTGTATGTCGGATGAAGACATCCTGTTGTTCAACATCAGTGTGATGTCATACCGGACTTGAGGTTTGCGTGAGTATCCGTTGTCCCATGTCTGGCTTATTGGTGTACAGACTGGTGGTTCCTCGCCGTGCAGGCAGACACTCCGACTTCGGAAGAATCAGCGATCCTACTACGTTAGCCAGGACCCCGAAGGGACCTGTTGCCCAGGACGCACGACTAGGACGTGTTAGTAGGTCTTGGCCAGTATAGACCTGGCCCTGGTGCCTTGGAAACACTTCTGTTTAAGCTCCATAATATATTCTAATCTGTTTCTTTAATTGTAGTTGTCACTGAGTAACTTTCTGCCATGGGTCTCCACACATGTTAGGAGCAACAGGTGGTCAGTCTTTCCCTCACCTTCACAAGTGAAGAGCCCAAGCGTCGAACCCGCACCTGACAGTGCTCATGTTATTATCAGCGCAGTTCGTTATCAACTTTGCTAATAAACCGGCTACTTGTCTGGCTACCTGGCCTGTTACCTGTCCAACTACCTGTCCGGCTACCTATTCGACTACCTGTTCGACTACCTATCCGGCTACCTATTCGACTACATGTATGACTACCTGTCCGGCTGTTTGTTCAGCTACCTGTCCGGCTATTTGTTCAACTACCCATACGGCTACTTGTTCGAGTACCTGTCCGGTTATTTGTTCGTCTACCTGTTCGACTAAGTGTCCGGCTATTTGTTCGACTAGCTGTCCGGCTACCTGTCTGATTACCTGTCCGGCTACCTGTCCGACTACCTTTCCGACTACCTGTCCGACTACTTGTCCCGCTACCTGTCCGACTACCTGTCCGACTACTTGTCCCGCTACCTGTCCGACCACCTGTCTGACAACCTCTCCGACTGCCTGTCCGACTACCTGTCCAGCTACCTGTCCGGCTCCCAGTCCGGCTGTATGTCCGAATACTTGTCTAGCTACCTGTCCGGCCATCTGCCCGGCTACCTGTCCGGCTATTTTTCCGACTACCTGTTCGACTAACTGTCCGGCTACCTGTTCGACTACCTGTCCGGCTACCTGTCTGATACCTGTCCGACTACCTGTCCGACTGCCTGTCCGACTACCTGTCCGACTGCCTTTCCGACTACCTGTCCGACTACCTGTCCAACTACCTGTTCGGCTAACTGTCTGGCTACCTGCCCGGCTATTTGTTCGACTACCTTTCCGACTACCTGTCCCGCTACCTGTCCGACTACCTGTCCGACAACCTCTCCGATTGCCTGTCCAACCACCTGTCCAGCTACCTGTCCGGCTGCCTGTCCGGCTACTTGTCTAGCTACCTGTCCGGCTATCTGCCCGGCTACCTGTCCCGCTATTTGTTCGACTACCTGTCCGGCTACCTGTTTGACTAGCTGTCCGGCTACCTGTCTGGTTACCTGTCCGACTACATGTCCAGCTATTTGTTCGGCTACCTGTCCGGTTACCTTTCCGACTACCTGTCCGAACATATGTCCTACTTCGTGTCCGGTTACGTAAATATAAAATTATTGGAAACCTATAAATTATATGTTACCTGTCCGGTTACGTAAATATGCCTTGGCACCTTTCCGTCTTGACAACACGGTGGTGTGTTACAGTGTGCTTCAAACAGGTACAATAACTACAACCCATGGCGGTGGCGAATTTTACTGATCCGACCAATTCGCGCTGTAAAAGTTCGTCCACAGTGGATGCATGTGAACACATGGTCATTTCCACCACCATGCACCATCTTACGTCTCACACGCTCAGTGTGTGGCCTATCAGCAATCATTTTCTCCTTTGTCTTACTCTTTATTCCATTTCTGATATTTACCCTCCATGCAACACGTTCGGCGGCGACTTGCTTCCAATGTGCAATATCAGCAATATCTATGCCTGTATCAATCATGTCCCGCTTACATAATCCTTGTATCGTTGTAGAGGCCGACCCCGAGATCTCTTGCCCATCTGTAATTCACCAAAAAAAGATGTCCTTTTTTATTCTACCATCATCCATCCTCCTAATGTGTCCTATCCATCTAAGTTTACTAAGACTTAGCATGGAACAAACCGCCACTCAACCTGATCTGTCCAATAATTCAGTATTTGCTTTTATTATGTTTTGTTTGCTTTTTGATTTACAAATACACATACGTAAATACACACTTTTTTTAAAAACCTGTAAATTGTATTCCCACCTGTCCTGTTACGTAGATATTAACCTTTTGGAAACCTGTAAATTGTATTCTCGCCTGTCCACTTACGTAAATATAAACGTGGTTTAGACCAGTAAATTATATCCTTACTTGTCCGGTTCTTCTTCTTCTTCTTCTTCTTCTTCTTCTTCTTCTTCTTCTTCTTCTTCTTCTTCTTCTTCTTCTTCTTCTTCTTCTTCTTCTTCTTCTTCTTCAGCGTTCCGAGCCATTGAGGTTCTTTGCTGCAGATACAATCCGTCTCCATTCGTCTCTCTGGTGGACCTTCTCTTGCCAGTCGTTGATTCCAAGTGCTTGTAGGTCTGTACATGTATTATCTCTCCACCGCCTTCTTGGTCTACCTCGGGGTCTACGGTCATTTATTTCCTGAGTGTAAGCGAGTTTTGTTTCCCTATTATCTTCCATTCTTTCTATATGCCCCAGCCATTGTAGTCTATTGGCCTTCATGATACCAGTGATTAGCGGGGACTTAAACAGATCATAAATGTCTTTGTTACTTCTTCTTTTCCACTCTCCACTTTGTGTATCCCTAATGGGTCCAAAGATGCGTCTTAAAATTTTGTTCTCAAAGGTTTGTAACAAGGCTTCGTCTCCTTTCGTTGTACTCCAGGTTTCAGAGCCATACAGCACAACTGTCCGGTTACGTAAATTATATTCCCACCTGTCGGGTTACATAAATATAAACCTTTCGGAAACCTGTAAATTATATTCCCACCTGCCCGGTTACATAAATATAAACCTTTTGGACACCAGTAAATTATATGCTGACATGTCCGGTTTTTTTGTTTTTTTTTTTGCATATCCTTTACAGGACATCGCTGTCAACACCAGCATCTTTCAGCTGTATGTTGATTTCTTGGCAAGATTACGCTCAGTAGTTTGCCATTGCTTTCTGAGCGGCCGGCTCACATACCCCGTAAGTTACCGATGCGATTCGAACCACTGCTGATTCTCACCGTCATCACGTTACCTACGAGAGTATACGAGATTACGGAGAAAAGTCACTAACCTCTAAGCCACGAAGCCGGCTCATGTCCGGTTACGTAAATATTAAATTTTTTCAACACCTGTACATTATATGCTCACTTGTCCGTTCAGGTAACTATAATCTTTTTTGAGGGAGTCTTCGTGGCAAAGTGGTCAAGCCGTTTAACTCGGGCTCCGAAGGTTGTGGGTTCGATTCCGGGCCTCGTCTTTCGGTTCACGATTTAAATTTATCGGAGACTCCTGTGGGTCGTCGCTAGAGCTACGGAGTTCGTGCTTTGCGCGACGCTTTCCGCGCTGCGGAAAGAGACCGAGTCATATGGGATAAAACCCGGTGCAATGAAGTCGACCCTGTCGACTTTTAAGCGACTTTTTAATCTTTTTCGAAACCTGTAAATTATATTCTCGCCTGTCCCCTTACGTAAATATAAACACTTTGTAGATCTGTAAATTATATTCTTACCTGTCCGGTTACGTAAATATAAACTATTTGGAAACCTAAAAATGATATGCTCACCTGTCCTCTTAAGACCAGGTAATAGTATTTGATAACATGCACAGAATGTGTAAACATAGAATGCACTCCCACCTGCCCGTTCAAGAGCAGAATCACGTAGGTGTATGGACTAGAAAAGGTTCCCATTCCACAGACAACATTTTCTCACCTGTACACACGTGTCTAGAAGAACAGAGTACACACGTGACTTGAAAGACGGCAGAGAAATCAGACAGCACGATGTCTAACACCTGGTTCTCACACAACTGACAACAGATCCGAGAAGTTCTTCTGTGAAGCGCTCAGACAGTTCTCATTTCACGGCATGACATCGCACATGTGTGGGCGGGACATAACTACTCACTCTGTGACAACATTTTCCTGTGAGGAGTCGTTCCCTCGAGCGTGCGATCTTTGGTGCCTGGCATTCCCTCGGTTGTCGTCTCCCACGCCAGTCTATCGTAGCGCCTACTTGAAACACCGATACAGGCCAGAGTCCACATGTACACGACCCTTTCACCCGCCTGGGTACATGGTGCCACACCCATATGTTCATTGACCTAACGGCAGCCGGTGCGTGACGTGGTCAGTATATTGACGGTCGCTTCTCCTTCCTAAGACACTTCCTGGTTCGCATTTTAGGCTGAGTCGACCTGGAAATTCAGGTCAATGTTTACCACACGTCTCCATGCAGACTCGAACTCCTGAGCACCAGGCTGACAGGCTTCCAATCAAGGCAATATCATTAAATACATGTCTGTATGCTCACTAGCTCATAGATCTTTACATATTCTTAAATACAACATTTGAAGATTATGTGATTAGTTCTCTTCCACACTGCTTCCCCTTTTCTGAAAGCAATCCTTGGAATTCACTAGACAGAGTCGATCCCAGATTGTTATGGTTGAGAACATGAGAAGTAGAGGAATGAAGTATCATCCAGTCTAAAATTCTTTCGTCTGCTTCTATGAGAACCAAACAATACATGCATGGTTATTTATGAAATATCTAGCCAGTGTCGCAATAGACAACACAAATATTGGAATCTGTAGTTACCGATTGGGATTCGATCATGTCACCTTTAAATGACGACAGCGCCTCGCTGCGAGAAATCAATCAATCAATCAATCATGTGCCATGCCGAAAAGCGTGGGCGGTCATGACTCGCCATTTCACTCGATCACCAGTGTCGTGGATCAGCTCAGTGTTCCTGTCTCGTCCATGCCATGCGGCCAAGCCATCCAGGTATTTTCCTCTCGGTCTGCCTCTTGGTCTGTTTCCTTCGATCTTGCCAGTTGTCACTAAGTTCTCCAATCCATTTCTTCTCATAACATGTCCAAAAATTTTTGACTGTCTACGTCTAATTTCTCTAATCAGTTTACGATGTTCATTTGTCTCCTGTAGTACTTGGTCGCCGGTCTCTCTGGCTGTGGGGTTACAACACTTTCTCCGTAATCCCGTTTGTCACGCAAAGTCTCGTTGCGGGAGCGAGCTGGGAGCGGTTCGCCCCCCGCTGCGGGACACTGAGCCGGCCGCTCAGAAAGCAATGGCAAACTACTGAGCGTAATCTTGCCAAGAAATCAACATACAGCTGAAAGATGCTGGTGTTGACAGCGAGGTCCTGTAAAGGATATGCTAAAAAAAAAAAAAAAAAAAAAAAGGACTTGGTCATTGGTTTTTCTGTCTGTCCATGGTATTCTTTGCATTTTCCTCAGAAACCACATTTCTGCAGCCATCAGATGCTTTTCAGCTTGACTGCCCATTGTCCAAGTTTCACATCCATACAAAAGAACAGGCTCTATGTATCCCCTCAACACTCTTTTTCTCGTTTCAATTGACATCTTTTTATTGGTCAGAATGTTTTTCATCTTGCTAAAGGCTACTTTCGCCATGGCGAATCTTGTTCTAATATGCAAGAAATAGTGGACTAAAATTTTGACTATTCGTCCTTGACTTGTGGACGTAAATTACAAGTACCTCAGAAGTCGTAGTGGTCTAGACCTGATAGCGGGGGACACTGGTAATAAAAAACACACACAAATAAGTCCTGTGTAAGTCGTAGCGCATGTATGGACTAGGATTGAGTCTAAACCGAGCTGACGCAAACAAAAACAAACAAACAAAATTACATGAACCTACAATTACGTCATCACAAGCCACAACTATCACAATCCTGAACTGACAATTTAAAAAAAAATATAACATGAACCTATAATTACGTCATAACAAGCCACAGTTATCATACTACTTAACTCACAATTTAAACAAGGGGCTTTAAAGGTAAGATAATCGACTCAATTGCGCCGGGTTTTCCCATTTGGCGCGGCCTATTTCCACACGGCAGCCCGCCGAAAGCTTGCATAGAGCAGCAACTCGTAGCGCCAGGAAATATCCGAGAAAACTGCACCTCGTGAAATGAACGACGTAGGCCGTATTTGAACCTACATCCTTCGGCGTGCAAGGCAGGCAATGTTACCAATTCGCCACGGAGACTCCCACATCTCACAATTGCGTTATTATAGGTCAGGTCTGTGTAACAGCTCAACCCTGAAGCCATTGATCCAATTATCCACAAGAACTGTCAACCAGCCAAACCCTGAAGGCATGGATCCAATTATCCACAAGAACTGTGAACCAGCCAAACCCTGGATTAATTGATCCAATTATCCACACGAACGCCGCGCGAGCACTGTTCATGTTTTGATAATCAATAACAATTTGTTAATTAATTTATGCCAGGACAACAAGCGTAGACAGCGCTCTCCTCGTTGTTATCATTTCTAATTGCTGATCTGATAAGACGAGGCCACGCAGTACCCCGTGAAAATGGGGTCAAAGGTGGTATATTTAGTGGAATAGCAACAGCCAGAGACTTACATAATCTATCAATCAGTCAGGTGTCGTCTCCACAATTAAGGTTGGCTGCAATGGATCCCCAACATTCTCTCGCCTTAATTGTACAGTCTGCCATTCATAAGGCAATGGCAAACTACAAGGCGTATAATTTTTATCTAAATCACAAACAGCGAATAAATCGTCGCCATCATCATGTGCCATCCGATAAGCGTGGGCGGTCATGTTTTTCCATCTTATACGATCATCAGTCGTGAATCAGCATTGTGTTTTAGTCTCGACTATATCATGTGACCAAGCGATCCAAATATTCACATCTCTGCCTTCCCTTTGTTCTTTTCCTTTCAATCTTGCCAGTTATCACCAAGTTCTCTAGTTTATTTCTTCTCATAATATGCCCAAAAAATCTTGACTACTGTCAACTGTCACTTACTGCCAATATAGTACCTTGCGGTGTATGGCAGAGCGGTCGTTGAGCCTGAGGAATAAAGACCGCCTGGCTAGTGCAGTCGCCGCGAACTGTGCAGGTTAGGATTTTCGTTTTGCCCATCTTGACTACTACTACGTCTAATTTCTCTAATCAGTTTACGGTGTTCATTTGTTTCTTCTAGGACTTGCTCATGGCCAATCAATGCTGGGGCTGAATCCAGATTTCTGTAAAAGTCCATGCAACTAGAAGTTTTACATCGACAAGATGTGATAATCCCAGCTTCTCGTGTTTTTTTGTTTTTAAATCAGAAACCAACCCACAAATGAATATTTAAGTCTTGAGTAAATCTAATACACACACATCTGTATTCTTGCTTTGGTACAGAGTCAGTGCACTGTGCTCAGATTCTCCTTGCATTATCTATGAGTGCAGATTGGATGTCCTATGAGGGTAACTGTGCAAAAAAAGTTACTGCGTGCAAGCCAAACAACGCACAGGACATCCTCTGGCAAGTGAGAGACCGGCAAATCACTGGTTATGTAAGTAGAGTTGGCTCAAGAACCGATATTACATCACTTAGGACTTTCCCATACATGCTCTGTGCTAATCTTCAGTAGCTAGCGTAGAGCCCCAATACAATAGTACCAGTAACAGTCTGGTTATGCGTCTGTCCGGCCCACCTTCGCAGTACTGAGTGTTGGCCAGATCCTCTGGTCACTCCCTGCAGCACCATTCTCTCCAAGCAGTGATGATCTATCTGTTCTTCTGCACTCTACACATTATCCCCAAGGACCCTCACAACCTCTGCCTTATCATGCACCAGCACCCCACCAAGTGGTGCAGATCCAGCCAATCTGTCCGACTGCACGTTCCCCGCCACCCCAGCATGTCCTGGGGAAACAATCCAACGGCTCTCTATTGTTGACTACGGCCTCGATGTCCAACGCAGTTTCATGTAACGTCCAATCCCCCCCCCCACCCCGCATCCCCGCAGGTGTGTAATGCACTAAAAAGTTAGTTGCATATCCTTTACAGGATGTCGCAGCCAACCCCAGCATTATTTTTGCTGTTTGGGATTTCTTGGCGAGTTCAGTTGTTTATCATGGCTTTCTGAACGACCGACACTCATACCATTCTATGAGGAACAACGCAGGGCGGTCTTTATCCAGATCGCCCGCAGCTGTGTTTCGATCGTGGGATGCAGAATTGCGAACTGCTTCCGTGACATCTTCGCCACAGAGTCTAATCTCTATTTTACCTTTCGCTCACCAGCCGGCTGGCTTAGCCAATCCCTGAGCTTCTGATGTTATTGACCGTTGGTACATTGACAACAGACCATCCATTGATAGTCGTCTAACGCTTCGTTCGCTCAAGACGTTTTCAGCCAAACAAAGATACAGATAAGTCTGCAAGGTGTGGATTGCGCCTGGCCCTGCAGCCAGCAGGGTTAGGATCGGCTAGCCTCTCCTAGGAGGGGTCAAAGGTGAAAATTAGTAGCCTGCCGATGACCCGCAGACTACACAAGTCAACCCCCACCTCCACGTGGTGCAGACCGGGAAACCATGACCACGAGGTCATGGTTTAACGGGGCTATAGCTCGCCATAGGGGATGGACTCCCTGTGGTCAAATTTGTGTCCTAAACCTGCGACTGGCCTAGTAAGCCGGCAGGGGATCTTCATACTGCTCGTAGAAAAACTAAGAAGTAAGCCCATAATCGGGCACTCTCACGATGTTTATACTTCACCTCGACACCGCAAGGTACAAGAGGAACACGAGATGAGATAAGTAACCTGTATATTTTCATGGTGTGTTTTTAATGTAGTTGTGTGTCGGTTTGTGTTTGTTTGTTCTGTGCTGACGAAGGCTTTAGCCGTAACGTCCATTTTGTTTCTTGTAATCGTGATCTAGTAAACCTCCCAATCTACTTCTTGTTTTTTGGTGATTCATTCATTGTTGACTGTTGAAGGGAAGTCGGCCACCCACTGGTCAGTGAAGTCCAGCACCCAGTTACACACCTTGGGATGCATCGGACATATGGTGCGAGACCCACATTTGTATAGACCGATCGGCACTGGGTGGCTGATGGGGTCAGTGTCATGCCGGCCGATTTTACGTCCGAAGACATTTCATGGACCCCCTTTAGGCTGGGTCGATCCGGGAGGCCAGGTCCAGTTGATACATTCGAATGCTCCCCGAGGAGGATCGGTCCCGCGACCACCGGGCGAGCAGTCCAGCGTCTAGACACGAGGCCGCATGCTTCCTGTGAACGACTGACAATAATGATACATTATAGAATACACTAGAGGCCACAGTAGCTAGCACTCAAATCTGGCCGTCGGATAGTCATGTGATCGGATCCTCATGGAGGCGGGGAGCCAGGAATATTTCTGCAAAATAAAGGCCGCCGGGCTTTATTGACCGTAGCACCCATTGAGCGCCGTTCGGTTTAACAATAT